>JAJQKJ010001362.1:0-75680 GCA_029574335.1 Rana kukunoris
TGAAGGTGGATGCCGCAAACCCCGAGACCCGGACCCCCATGCAGGAGAAGGAAAGGAACCACGAACACATGACCTCGGTCCACAGATATACCTCTCCCCAGCATGCCCAGCGAGGAAAAACCCTCTCCAATTGGCTGCTGGGAAAGACTCCATCCCCCAGAAATCCCTCTGGCTCCCACTTTCCGGCCAGGGATGAACTCACATCCCCAGATGCAGTCCGAGCCAGCTGGGGGTCCTTTCCAGAATGACATAGGTCAACAATTTGAATAAATTGCAACTAGGAGCAGTCTCTCCCAGTCCAACTAGCTTTTAGCGTAGTGCCCATGCTGAAAGCAAGGGGGCGCTACATAACATATGAAATAAATAGTGTTGCTCACGAATATTCGTATTGCGAATATTCGGCTCGAATATGGCATATTCGAGTATTTCGCGATATATTCCGAACTTCGCGGTGAATATATCGCTATTTCGAATATTCGTATTTTTTCAATTTTTTTTTAGAACAGATCACATCCTAGAGATCCCCATCGACGTCTAAAAGCATTACTGGTATGATTAGAGACCTTGGGCCGAGTAGCTGCAGTGATCATTTTATATTGCCGAAAAATCGCAATGCGATTATTCGGCAATAGCGATATCGCACGATTATTTTTTTCGAGAATTCGCAATATTGTTTTTAGCTAAAATAACACATATATTCGATTTCAGAGTGTTACCGTCGAAATTCTGCGCAATCAATTTCTCATTCGCATTCTTGCGAAATTACGATAAAATATCAAGAATATTCTGAGCCAATCAGAGTGCTCCTTCCGCATTTGCCGAATATTCGCAATTATTTTGTATTGTAATATATCAAGAATAATTCTGAGCCAATCAGAGTGCTCCTTCCGCATTTGCCGAATATTCGCAATTATTTTGTATCGTAATATATCAAGAATATTCTGAGCCAATCAGAGTGCTCCTTCCGCATTTGCCGAATATTCGCAATTATTTTGTATTGTAATATATCACGAATATTCTGAGCCAATCAGAGTGCTCCATTCCGCATTTCTCGAAATTTCGCATTCGCATTCGCAATAGCGAAAATTCGCAATCATTTCATTTCCAAAAAAAATCACGAATATTCGTATTTAGCGAATATATCTCGAATATTCGACTATATATTCGAGATATATCGCGAAATCGAATATGGCATATTCTGCTCAACACTAAAAATAAAGATATGTCTTGTGTATTGGTAATCCCAGCAGGCTATCTTACCCAGGACACAACCACATCCATGACCCGTGAAGGAGGTCTATCCCGGCGGGCATGGGAGCCCCACACACAGAGGGTACAAATCAGATCAAAAATCAGATATCTAGTTGGAAAACAGATTAGAGAAATCAGTGATGGTATTAAATGCGAAAACAAAGCTAGTGAAGGTAATCAATGGAGCCCAAAAAAAAGTTTTTGCTCAAACATTCCATGTCTATGACTGCGTAAATCTAAGCAGCCAGCCTCAACGATATTTCAAAAACAACACCGTGGCACACTATAATGTTAAATAAGTAAAACATTCTAAAATTCTACCAGCTTTGAACATCTAGAGAGTGAAATGTTTGCCCATTCTTTGCAAAATATCTCAAGCTCTGTCAGATTGGATGGAGAACGTCTGTGAACAGCAACTTTCAAGTCTTGCCACAGATTCTCAATGGGATTTAGGTCTGGACTGTGACTGGGCCATTCTAACACATGAATATGCTTTGATCTAAACCATTCCATTGTAGCTCTGGTTGTATGTTTAGGGTGGTTGCCCTGGTGGAAGGTGAACCTCCGCCCCAGTCTCAAGTCTTTTGCAGACTCTAAGGCCGCGTACACACGATCGGTCAAAACCGATGAAAACGGACTGAAGGTCCGTTTCATCGCTCCAAACCGATCGTGTGTGGGCCCCATCAGTCAGTTATCCTTCGGTCAAAAAAAAGAGAACTTGGTTTATAATTTAACCGATGGATGCCTAACCGATAGGTCAAAACTAGGGGTGCAAGGGATCAAAAACCTCATGGTTCGGATCGTTCCTCAGATCAGGAGTCACATGTCGGATCATTTTTCGGATCGGCAAAGAAAAAAAAAATTCTCCCCCACTGTAATATCAACATCTCCTCTCCTCCACTGTAATATCCACATCGCCTCTCCCCCACTGTAACATCCACATCGCCTCTCCCCCACTGTAACATCCACATCGCCTCTCCCCCACTGTAACATCCACATCGCCTCTCCCTCACTGTAATATCCACATCGCCTCTCCCTCACTGTAACATCCACATCGCCTCTCCCCCACTGTAATATCCACATCGCCTCTCCCTCACTGTAATATCCACATCGCCTCTCCCCCACTGTAATATCCACATCGCCTCTCCCTCACTGTAATATCCACATCGCCTCTCCCTCACTGTAACATCCACATCGCCTCTCCCCCACTGTAATATCCACATCGCCTCTCCCTCACTGTAACATCCACATCGCCTCTCCCCCACTGTAACATCCACATCGCCTCTCCCCCACTGTAATATCCACATCGCCTCTCCCTCACTGTAACATCCACATCGCCTCTCCCCCACTGTAATATCCACATCGCCTCTCCCTCACTGTAATATCCACATCGCCTCTCCCTCACTGTAACATCCACATCGCCTCTCCCCCACTGTAATATCCACATCGCCTCTCCCTCACTGTAACATCCACATCGCCTCTCCCCCACTGTAATATCCACATCTCCTCTCCCCACTGTAATATCCACATCTCCTCTCCCCCACTGTAACATCCACATCGCCTCTCCCCCACTGTAATATCCACATCGCCTCTCCCTCACTGTAACATCCACATCTCTCCCCACTGTAATATCCACATCTCCTCTCCCCACTGTAATATCCACATCTCCTCTCCCCACTGTAATATCCACATCTCCTCTCCCCACTGTAATATCCACATCTCCTCTCCCCACTGTAATATCCACATCTCTCCCCACTGCAGTGGCGTCATTAGGGTTGGTGTCACCCGGTGCAGAAAAAAATTGTGTCACCCCCCCCCCCCCCACCAACTATAGTCCCTCCTTAGTAAAGAACCCCCTCGGTGCAGACACCCGCATTGGTACAGACACCCAACCCGTTAGTAACAGGCAGACACGACCCCCCCAGGTAGTAACAGGCAGACACCCCCCCCCCCCAGTAGTAACAGGCAGACACCACCCCCAGGTAGTAACAGGCAGACACCCCCCGAGGTAGTAACAGGCAGACACCCCCCAGGTAGTAAAAGGCAGACAACCCCCCAGGTAGTAACAGGCAGACACCCCCCCAGGTAGTAAACAGGCAGACACCCCCCAGGTAGTAGCAGCTAGACAGACACCCCCCAGGTAGTAACAGGCAGACACCCACCCCAGGTAGTAACAGGCAGACACCCCCCCCCAGGTAGTAACAGGCAGACACCCCCCAGGCAGTAACAGGCAGACACCCCCCCCCAGGTAGTAACAGGCAGACACCCCCCCCAGGTAGTAACAGGCAGACACCCGCCCCAGGTAACAGGCAGACACCACCCCAGATAGTAACAGGCAGACCCCCCAGGTAGTAACAGGCAGACCCCCCCAGGTAGTAACAGACAGACACCCCCCAGGTAGTAACAGGCAGACCCCCCCCAGGTAGTAACAGGCAGGCAGACACCCCCCCCAGGTAGTAACAGGCAGACCCCCCCAGGTAGTAACAAGCAGAAACCCACCAGATAGTAACAAGCAGACACCCCCTCAGGTAAAAACAGGCAGACACCCCCCCAGATAGTACAGGCAGACCCCCCCCATTTAGTGCAGACAGACCCCCCCACAGGTAGTACTCCCAGCGGTGTGTCCCACGAGTGATGGCTCCTCCTCATCTGTGGGTGTAAACAGAGAGGAGGGCCACCGACGGGGGGAACCAAGATGGCCGCGGCTCCGGGAACCAAGATGGCCGCGGCTCCGGGAGCTCCCAGGTAGTAACAGGCAGACACCCCCCCAGGTAGTAACAGGCAGACACCCCCCAGGTAGTAGCAGCTAGACAGACACCCCCCAGGTAGTAACAGGCAGACACCCACCCCAGGTAGTAACAGGCAGACACCCCCCCCCCCAGGTAGTAACAGGCAGACACCCCCCAGGCAGTAACAGGCAGACACCCCCCCAGGTAGTAACAGGCAGACACCCCCCCCAGGTAGTAACAGGCAGACACCCGCCCCAGGTAACAGGCAGACACCACCCCAGATAGTAACAGGCAGACCCCCCAGGTAGTAACAGGCAGACCCCCCCAGGTAGTAACAGACAGACACCCCCCAGGTAGTAACAGGCAGACCCCCCCAGGTAGTAACAGGCAGGCAGACACCCCCCCCAGGTAGTAACAGGCAGACCCCCCCAGGTAGTAACAAGCAGAAACCCACCAGATAGTAACAAGCAGACACCCCCCCAGGTAAAAACAGGCAGACACCCCCCAGATAGTACAGGCAGACCCCCCCCCCATTTAGTGCAGACAGACCCCCCCACAGGTAGTACTCCCAGCGGTGTGTCCCACGAGTGATGGCTCCTCCTCATCTGTGGGTGTAAACAGAGAGGAGGGCCACCGACGGGGGGAACCAAGATGGCCGCGGCTCCGGGAGCTAGGCCAAAGCCGCGGCCTTTCCTAATGTTATGGCCGCGGCTTCGGAGCTAGGCCGAAGCCGTGGCCTTTCCTAATGTTATGGTCGCGGCTTCGGCCTAGCTCCGGAGCCACGGCCATAACATTAGGAAAGGCCGCGGCTACGGAGCTAGGCCGAGGCCGCGGCCTTTTCTAATGTTATGGCCGTGGCTCCGGAGCTAGGCCGAAGCTGCGGCCATAACATTAGGAAAGGCCACGTCTTCGACCTAGCTCCGGAGCCGCGGCAATCCGCGGGTCACAGTGTGTGCCGATCTGAATGGGGTAACCTGTACGGATCACTGATCAACTGTGATCCGTTGCACCACTAGTCAAAACCGATGGTTAGTATGCAAAAGAATCGGTTAAAAAGCTGTGCATGCATGCTTGGAAGCATTGAACTTCATTTTTTTCAGCACGTCGTTGTGTTTTACGTCACCGCGTTCTGATACGATCGTTTTTTTAACCGATGGTGTGTAGGCACATCAGACCATCAGTCAGCTTCATCGGTTAACGGATGAAAACGGACCGTTCTCATCAGATGGACTGATCGTGTGTACGTGACCTAATAGTTTTCCTTCTAAGATTGTCCTGTATTTGGCTCCATCCATCTTCCCATCAGGTTCAAAGCTTGGGATATATCTTTATAACCTAACCCTGCTTTAAACTTCTCCAAAACATTATCCCTGACCTGTTTTGTGTGTTCCTTGGCCTTTATGATGCTGTTTGTTCACTAAGGTTCTCTAAGGCCGCGTACACACGAGGAGACATATCCGATGAAAACGTTCCGACGGACCGTTTTCATCGGACGTGTCTCCTGGGATGTTTTGGTCTGATGGTGTATACACACGATCAAACCAAAATCCCCGCAGACAGACAGCGCGGTGACGTGGCGGTGACGTTGACGCTGCCACGTCACCAAACCAGGAAGTAAAATACTTCCACGCATGCGTCGAATCCATTCGACGCATGCGGGAGATTTCGGTCCGCTGGTTAGGCGTACTAACCAGCGGACATATCCGACAGACAGCTTTCCAGCAGATACGTTTTAAAGCATGCTTTAAAACTTTTATCTGCTGGAAACCTGTCTGCTAGGCCATACACACGATCGGATATGTCCGCTGAAACTGGTCTGCGAACCAGTTTCAGCAGATATGTTTGATCGTGTGTACGCGGCCTAACAAACATCTGAGGGCTTCACAGAACAGCTGTGTTTATACTGAGATTAAATTACACACAGGTGGAATCTATTTACCTGCATCCAATGTACAATAGCAGGACATTTTTACAGACTCTCTATGGAACCGGTTCACACATCTCCGCTGCGGCGGAGCCCTGTGCGTCTTTTGGTCTGTTGCAGGTCCGAATTCAGCCCAAAATGTGTCTGAAATCGGATCTGAGAAGGTGAACCAGGATGCACCGGACCCCTTCTGGGACGTGAACCCAGATGGGGTATACAATGATTAATGCGAAAATGACAAGTTATTAGAGGAGAGTGCTATATATCACAGGAGAAAACTAGTTATCAAAGGAGAGGACTAATAACGGGATGAGGGGACTAGCTATCAAAGAACATGTCCAATAACCGGAGGTACCCCTGGAAGACGTCATCTGTGACGAAACGACGTAGGGAAGAGCAGCGTGCTGACGTCACCGCTTACCGACAATCCGGAAGGACGAGCGAAAATATTGAGCCGGCCGGCTTTTACCTTAACACGCTTATTTTACAAGAATCATGTGAGTGATATTTTTTACTTTAATAAATGCGATTGCTTACAATACTACTCTATGAGTTTCCTTCTCTCCATACCCTCGGATGTGGCATTGATCGGTTCTGGATCATCTGTATGAGGAGGTGGACGGCTGAGGACTATTAGGAGCAGCACAGTATAGAAACAAATGCAGTTTTTAAGTTGGAGCTGGTAAGCAGGCATTTTAAATAGAGGTGGAGGTGCCTTTGATTGACTTTACCTGAAGATTTTTCTTCTAACACTTTTCGGGTGTTTATAGGACCCATATGGACTCTTGCTTCACAGATTTGATTGTGATTTTACTTGGACTCTTTGTTTCACTTCACCAGTGGTTCACTATAAGTTTTTATCACAAACGAAGGAACTTGTTGTCCATATATGTATATAGATTCACCTATTTACAATTTTTTGCAGCGCAGCATACCTTGATGCCGCGTACACACGGTCGTTTTTTGCGATGAAAAAAAACGACGTTTTTTGTGAAGTAAAAAACGACGTTTTTGAAACGTCACTTTCAAAGACGATGTTGCATACACACCATCGTTTTTTTTCACAAAAAACGAGGTTACGTTCACCACACTTTTCCATTGAAGCTCGCTTCATAACTAGCTTCTGGGCATGCGCGGGTTGAAAAACGTCGTTTTAAAAGACGTTTTTGCTACACACGGTGACTTTTTGTGAAACAAAAAACGACGTTTTGAAAAACGACACAAAAAATTCAAGCATGTTGGAATTTTTTTTTGGTCGTTTTTTTTAAGACAAAAAACGACGTTTTGCCCACACACAATCAATTTAAATGACGTTTTAAAAAACGTCGTTTTTTTTCATCGCAAAAAACGACCGTGTGTACGCGGCATTAGAGTTCCAATAACCGGAGTGCAAGATTAATTATCACCGGAAACAACTAATAACCAAAATAGAGGACTCGTTTTTAGAGAAGAAAGTTAGGGGACTAATGGTAAGAGGAGAGGACTATGTTTTAGAGGTAAAGGCCTCATATTATGGGGACGGGGCTAGTAATCAGAGGAGGTGTATACTTGTGAGAAGTGAAAACTAATAATTAAAAAAAAAAGGGACTAATAATAAGAGAAGATAACAAGTTATCAAAGGAGAGTACTAATACCATGAGGAGAACACTGCTTATCAGAGGAGAAAGCTAAAAATCAAAAGAGAGGACTAGTCATCAGAGCAGGGGACCAATAACCAGAGGAAAAAACATTCCGTATTTATCGGGGTATACCGCGTGCCGGCGTATAACGCGCACCCCAAGCCTAGAAGGGAAGTTTAAGAAAAAAAAAAATACTTACATTTTGAATGCCCATCGTCGGTGTCCGTCTGCTGTTCTGCCCGGCGTCCATCGGCGGCCTTGTCCGGCATCCGTCTGAGGCCTTGGAGGTGTCCTCTCGGCTTCTCTCGGCTGTCTCTGAGCTCAGAGCGCGCTGTCTCTGAGCGCCGCCAACATAAAGGCATAAAGGCTATGAGGCAGGACAGGGCATGACCGGGAGCAGAGCCGAGCGTGGCCGAGCCTAGCTGAGTGCGCAGTACACTCGGGTACACTCGGCTCGGTCTATGACGGCGGCGCTCAGAGACAGTGCGGATCGGCGTATAACGCGCACCCACGATTTTCCCCTGATTTAAAAAAGTGCGCGTTATATGCCGATAAATACGGTAGTTATCAGAAGTGAAGCCTTATACTCAGAACAACTTATACCAGGGTAGAACTAATAATAAGGGACAAGGACTCATATTTAGAGGGGAGGACCAGTAATCAGGAGAGAAAACTGATTATTAAAGGACAGGACTAGTGATCACAGGAGTTTATAAAATATCAGAACAGGGGGGTGGACTAATAATAGGAGGAAATAACTAATATCATAATATCATATCATAAATATTATAAGGAGCAGGGGATTAATCAGAGGAAAAAGACTAGTTGTCAGAGATGATTGAGAACTTATCTTTCCAGCATTGGATTAATGTTAGGAGAGGACTAGTTATCTGGGGGGCACATTAGGGTTAGGCTAGTAATCACAGGAGATGACTAATAAGAATATGGGAGGACTAGCTATCAGAGGCAATAGAGGAGAGGACTAGTTATCAGAAAAGATGACTAATGATACCTGGAGAGGACTAATATTAACAGGAGAGGACTAATAATCAGAGAAGAGAACTAGTTATCAGGGGAGAGGACTAATAAGCATAGGAAATTAATAGTTATCAGTGGAGAGGACAAATATTTGAAGGAGGTTATTATTATTATTAACACAAAAGGACCAATATTTAGAGGAAAAGACTAGTTCTCAGAAAATAGGACCAATAACAAGAGCCGACTAAAAATCACAGAGGAGGACTGATATAAAGAGAAAGGGACTAATAATAAGTAAGAAGTGAAGACTAGTAATGACAAGGAAACCAGTACGAAGTAACAGAGGACTAGTAATGATGAGAAAGAGGGGGCTATTGTGGAGGTCAGTAATGAGGAGAAGAAGAGGAATACTTATCAGACGGGGGAAATTCATCAAAAGGGATGGATAGCTATCAGGGGAGAGGACTACTAACCAGAGGAGAGAACTACTAACTAGAGAAGAAGACTCGTTATCAGAAGAGAGGAATCATTTTAGGAGATTATCAATATTTACAGGAAAGGACTAAAATTCAGAAGAGAAATGAATAAAATAACTAATGACCAGCGGAACAAGCTTTTAATCACAGGAGAGAACTAAAAAGGACTAATAATAATAATAATAAGTAAAAATAAATAATGACAGGGAGACTAGCAAGGAGTAGCAAGGGACTAATAATGCTGGGAAAAAGGTGGCTGTTAAAGAGGATAGGGTAAGCAAATATGAGCGTGTAAGGGACAAGTTATCATAAGAGCAGACAATCTTTCCCAGGAGAAGACTAGTTATCAGAGAAAATGACTAGTAACCAGACAGAAGGACTAGTTATCAGAGAAGATGGCTAATAATCAGAGTAAAAAAACAATTATCACTGGAGACAACTAATAATTAGAGAAGATGACTAACATAAACAGAAAAAACTATGTTTTATAGGTGAGGACTAATATTTGAGGTAAGGACTAAATTTATTGGTGAGGACTAATATTTAGAGGAAAAGACTAATAATAAGAAAAAAGTGAATAATAGTAATGACATGGATACTATTACAGAATCATAGAGGACTAGTAGCATTGAGGTAGAGAGGGCTGTTATGGAGGTCAGTAATAATAAGCAGAAGAGGACTAGTTATCAGAGGAGAGGACTAGTTAGTTATCCCAGGAAAATACTATCTATCAGAGGATAAAACTTACAGAGGAGAGTACTAATTGTCAGAGAAGAGGACTAATGACTGAATAGAGGAGCAGACTTATAATCACAGGAAAAAACTAATATTCAGAGTAAAAGAATAATAGTAAAAGAAGAAAAAAGTAGAAAGGGGGTAGAAAAGTTATCAAAGGAGAGGACTAACTATCACAGGAGAAGTCTAATGCCGCGTACACACGGTCGTTTTTTGCGATGAAAAAAAACGACGTTTTCTGTGAAGTAAAAAACGACGTTTTTGAAACGTCACTTTTCAAAGACAATTTTGCATACACACCATCGTTTTTTCACAAAAAGCGAGGTTACGTTCACCACTCTTTTCCATTGAAGCTCGCTTCATAACTAGCTTCTGGGCATGCGCGGGTTGAAAAATGTCGTTTTGAACGACGTTTTTGCTACACACGGTGACTTTTTGTGAAACAAAAACGACGTTTTGAAAAACGACACAAAAAATTCTAGCATGTTGGAATTTTTTTTTGGTCGTTTTTTTTAAGACAAAAAACGACGTTTTGCCCACACACGATCAATTTAAATGACGTTTTAAAAAACGTCGTTTTTTTTTCATCGCAAAAAACGACCGTGTGTACGCGGCATTATTATCAGATTATCAGAGGATTATTATCAGAGTAAAGGACTAATATTCAGAAGGAAATTATCAATATTAACAGGAAAGGACCAATGATCAGATGAGAAGACTAGTTTGCAGAGAGGAGCTGACTATTAATTAAATAAATATTAATGAAAGTACTAATATTCAGAGGAAATTACTAATTTTAAGAAAGGAGTGAAGACTAGTATTGACAAGGAAACCAGTATGGGGTAATAGAGGACCAGTAATGCCGAGGAAGAGGGGACTACTATGGAGGTAATTAGTGATAAGCAGAAGAGGACTGCTTATCAGAATAGAGGAGTAGTTATCAGTGGAAAGGACTAGTTAGAATTAGTTAGGACTTCACAGTCAGAGGAGAGGATTCAAAATCACTGTAGAAAACATTATATCAGAGTAGAGGACTACATTCAGAAAAAGACTGGTTTGAAGGTGAGAACTAGTAATCAGATAACTACTTATTACAGGACAAGACTAAACATAAGTCAAGAGGGCTAATTATCATAGGAGTGGACTGATAATCAGAGGAAAGGACTTAAAACCACAGGAGAGGACTAGAAATCAGTGGACAGAACTAATTACCACAGCAGATAACTAATCATCAGAGGAGAGGACTAATAAACAAAGGAGAGGACTAGTTTTTAGAGGAGAGGAGGAATAATTATTGGCAAGAACTAATAACAGAAAGAAAGGACTAAATATCAGAGGAGAATACTGGTTATCAGAAGAGAGGGCTAATAATCAGAGAAGTATTAATGATACTAATCATGTTACTAACTAGTTTCTAATTAATGTTACCAGGCAAGGCCAAATAACCAAAGGAGAAGACTATTTATCAGAAGAGAAAACGTATAATCACAAATGAGGACTAATTATCAGAGCAGCGAACCAATAACCAAAAGAGAGGACTAGTTATCAGAGCAAATTAATAATAACCTTAGGCGAGGGCTAACTATCAGTGGAGAGGACCAATAATAACAGGAGAAGATTAGTTATCGTAGGTGAGGACTAATAATCAGAGCAGAGAACAAATAATATGAGGAGAAAATTATTTATCAGAGGAGAGGAGAAGAAAACAAAAATAACTAATTATCAGAGGATAAATCTAATGATTAGAGGACAAGACTAATAACCAGAGGAGAAAGCTGAATATCAAAGGAGAGGACTAGATATAGGAGGAGAGGACTAATACACAGAGGAAAGAACTAATATTATGAGGAAAGGACTAATCTTAGGAAGAAAGGACTAATAATCTACTAGTAGCAATTAGTTATTAGAGGTGAGTTCAAATATCATCCGGAAAGGCTTATTGTGAAGAGGAGAGGACTAGTTAACAGAGGCAGAGACAAATAATAAGAAGGGATTACTAATAAGGAGAGAAGAGAACTAGTTATCAAAAGAGTGGACTAAAAATCACAAGAGAGGGCTAGTTATAAGAGCATAAGACCAATAAGGAGAGGACTAATTTTACAAAGAGAGAACTAATATTGGAACGAAAGGACTAGTAATCAAAGGGGGAACTAATTATCTCATAAGAGGACCAATAATCAGAGAAGATTACTATTATAAGGAAGAGAGAACTGATAATAAGAGATGGGGGAAAAAACAGAGTAGAGGACTTATTATCAGCGACGAGGACTAATATTAGTAGATAAGGACTACTATTACAGTAATTGAAAAAAAAAAAAGAATAATAAGAGCAAAATACTAGTTATCAGAGGAGAGGACTAATTATCATATGAGAGGATAAATATAAAAGTGAATTTGCGCAAAAAAAAACACATCAATGCGCAAATTCACTTTTATATTTATGCTTCACTTGTGTATGGTAAACACTATTAGTTTTTGCTGCAATCTGAGCATTATTATTGTCACATTGATTGTTTTTAGCGCGAAGGATTTCACAATTTTATCATATGAGAGGACTTACAATCACAGAAGTTGGGCCAGATTCTCAAAAAACATACGCTGGCGTTTCGTAGGAAACACCGTCGTATCTCTCTTTTTTTTTACTGGGTATCTATGCGTCTGATTCCTAGAATCACTTACGCATAGATACAGTGAAGAACCGACAGGTGTAAAACAATTACACTGTCGGATCGTAGATGTAAGGACAACGCTGGCCGCTAGGTGGCCTTTACGATGATTTCTCATCGTAAATGAGCCTAATCCGACGATTCCCGAACGTTTTTACCCCGCCCCGTCGTCGTTTACGTCGTTTCCGTAAGCGTAAACCTACCACTGCTACATGAGGGGTAGGTTTACGAAGTTTCATCGTTGCCATGTTAAGTATGGCGTCGGGTCAGCGTCGTCTTTTTCCGGCGGTTACGTTGTTTTACTAAGTCGTTCGCGAATAGGGATTTACGTAAACGACGCTCACATCGGCTTCATTCATTTTTAACGACGTGAGCTGGAGCATGCGCACTGGGCTATTTTTGAGGCCGGCGCATGCGCAGTTCGATCGACGCGGGGGCGCGCTTAATTTAAATACAACCTGCCCCCTTTAAATTACGCGGGGATACGCAGAGCCATTTACACTACGCCGCCGCAACTTACGGAGCAAGTGCTTTGGGAATACGGCACTTGCTCAGTTAAATTGCGGCGGCGTAGTGTAAATGGCTTACGCTACACCAGCGGGAAATGTATGGGAATCTGGCCCGATGACTATAAGAACACAGGACTTATAACCAGAGGAGAGGACTAGTTATCAGATGAGAGGACTAATTATCATATCAGAGGACTTACAATCACAGGAGATGACTATAAGAACACAGGACTTATAACCAGAGGAGAGGACTAGTTATCAGAGGAGAAAACTAATAATGAATGGAGAGGACTAATAACCACAGGGGAAGACTAGTTATACAAAGAGACAACTGATAATTGGAGAAGAGGACTAGTAATGGGATGTGAGAACTAATAACCACAGGGGAAGACTAGTTATACAAAGAGACGACTGAAGACTAGTTATACAAAGAGACGACTGATAATTGGAGAAGAGGACTAGTAATGAGATGTGAGAACTATTTATTACAAGACAGGACTAATCATCAGAGGACAGGACTAATAATTAGAGGAGAGGACTGGTTAGCAGAGATCAAGACTAAATCAGAGAAGAGTACTAATAACAAGAGGAGAGAACTAGGTATCAAAGGAGGAGAGGACTAATGTTAATAGGGGAGTAGTTATAATCAGAGGAGAGGACTATTAGTGTGAGAGGAGGACTAGTTATAACAGGAGGAGGCTAGTTATCAGAGAAGAGGACAAGTTATCAGAAAATAAGACTAGTTAATACAGGAAAGGACTAATAATCAATAGAGAGGACAAGTTATCAGGGGGAGGACTAATAATCAGAGATGACTATTTATTAAAGGAGAGAAATAATAACCAAATAAGAGGATTAGTTATCAGAGGAGGACTAATAATAAAAAGATAGGATTATTATTAGGCAAAGATAACTAAAATTTACAGAAGAGCAGAGGACTAATAATCAAGAAGAGAGGAGCAGTTATCAGGGGTAAAGACTAATAATCAGAGGAGAGGACTAATATTATGAGGAGAGGACAAATATTTGGAGGAAAGGACTAACAATCCTAGGAAAAAGACTAGTCCTCAGAGGCTAATAATCAAAGGGGGGTAGTAGCTATCAGAGCAAAGGACTAATAAGTAGAGGAGAGAACTAACTTTTAGAGTCGAGGACTAGTTATAACAGAACAGCACTAATAATAAATTGAGAGGTCTGATATTATGAGGAGATGACTGCTAATCTGAGGAGAGGTAATTAGGGGACAGGATTAGTTATCACAGGGCAGGACTAATATTCAGAGGCAAGAACTAAATATTAGAGGATAGGGCTTGTTATCAGAAGAAAGGACTAATAACTAGAGAAGATGACCTAATATCAGAGGTGAGGATTAGTTTATGAGAGGAGAAGACTAATCAGGAGAGTACTAATATTAACAGACAAGGACTAATAATCAAAGAAGAGGACTAGTTATCAGAGGAAAGGACTAAAAATAAAAATGAAGAGCACTAATATTAGGAGGGGAGGACTAATAATTAGTGGAGAGAATTCGTTATTAGAGAAGAGGACTAGTAAAAAGAGGCGAGGACCTATGGAGCTAGACAGGAGCGCTCATTCTTTTACTAACACGGAATCAGCAAAAGCAGCCCAAAGGGTGGCGCCATCCGCATGGAACTTCCCCTTTATAGTGCCGTTGTACATGTTGTACGTCACCGCACTTTGCTGGAGCATTTTTGTTTTTACCGATCGTATGTGGGCAACGTTGTTTTAATGATGAAGTCGGAAAAAAAACGTTTTTTACAAGCCGAAAAATTATTGTGTGTATGCGGCATCATATCTAGAGAAGAGGAGAGGACTGATAACCAAAGGAGAGGACTGATAACCAGAGGAGAGGACTGATAACCAGAGGAGAGGACTAATAACCAGAGGAGAGGACTAATAACCAGAGGAGAGGACTGATAACCAGAGGAGAGGACTGATAACCAGAGGAGAGGACTAATAACCAGAGGAGAGGACTAATATCCAGAGGAGAGGACTGATAACCAGGGAAGAGGACTGATAACCCCAAGTAGAGGTATAATATCCAGAGGAGAGAGCTAATAACCAGGGAAGAGGACTAATATCGAGAGTATACTGCTAACCAGAGAAGATTATTGATAACCAGAGGAGAGGACTATTATCTAGAGGAGAGGACTAATATTATGAGAAGAGGACTAATGTCTAGAGGAGAGCATTAATAACAAGAGGAGAGGACTAATATCTAGAGGAGAGGACTAATAATCAGAGGAGAGAACTAATAATCAGAGGAGAGGACTGATATCTGGAGGAGAGGACTAATATCTAGAGGAGAGGACTAATAATCAGAGGAGAGGACTAATATGTAGAGGACAGGACTAATAATCAGAGGAGAGGACTGATATCTAGAGGACAGGACAAATAATCAGAGGAGAGGACTGATATCTAGAGGACAGGACTAATAATCAGAGGAGAGGACTGATATCTAGAGGACAGGACTAATAATCAGAGGAGAGGACTGATATCTAGAGGACAGGACTAATAATCAGAGGAGAAGTCTAATATCTGGAGAAGAGGACTGATAACCAGAGAAGAGGACTAATATCGAGAGTATACTGATAACCAGAGGAGATTATTGATAACCAGAGGAGAGGACTATTATCTAGAGGAGAGGACTAATAATCAGAGGAGAGGACTAATATCTAGAGGAGAGGACTAATAATCAGAGGAGAGGACTAATATCTAGAGGAGAGGACTAATATCTAGAGGACATGACTAATAATCAGAGGAGAGGACTAATATCTAGAGGACAGGACAGGACTAATAATGAGAGGACTAATATCTGGAGGAGAGGACAAATATCTAGAGGACAGGACTAATAATCGGAGGAGAGGACTAATATCTGGAGGAGAGGACTGATAACTAGAAGACAGGACTAATAACCAAAGGAGAGGACTGATATCTATAGGAGACAACGATAACCAGGGAAGAGGACTAATATTAGGAGAAGAGGACTGATGTCTAGAGGACAGGACTAATAATCGGAGGAGAGGACTAATATCTGGAGGAGAGGACTGATAACTAAAAGACAGGACTGATAACCAGAGGGGAAGACTGATATCTAGAAGAGAGGACTAATAGGAGAGAACTGATAACCAGAGGAGAGAATTAGCTAGAGCATGAATAATAACCAAAGGAAAATCATAGGGGATGACTAGTTATCAGATCAAAGAGCACATGAATAGAGGAGAGGACTAGTTATCATAGGAGAGGACTAGTTATCATAGGAGAGGACTAGTTATCATAGGAGAGGACTAGTTATCATAGGAGAGGACTAGTTATCATAGGGGAGGACTAATTATCATAGGAGAGGACTAGTTATCATAGGGGAGGACTAGTTATCATAGGAGAGGACTAATTATCATAGGAGAGGACTAGTTATCATAGGGGAGGACTAGTTATCATAGGAGAGGACTAGTTATCATAGGAGAGGACTAGTTATCATAGGGGAGGACTAGTTATCATAGGAGAGGACTAGTTATCATAGGGGAGGACTAGTTATCATAGGAGAGGACTAGTTATCATAGGAGAGGACTCGTTATCATAGGGGAGGACTAGTTATCTTAGGTTAGGACTAGTTATCTTAGGTTAGGACTAGTTATCATAGAGGAGGACTAGTTATCAGATCAGAGAGCATATGAATAGAGGGAAGGACTAGTTATCAGAGGACAAGACTGATAAGGAGAGGAGAGGACTGATCATCAAATAATAGGACTACCAGACAAAAGAGAAGATTACAGATCAGAGGACTAGTTATGGTTGGAGAGGACTAGTTATCACAGGAGGGGATAGGTAATTATCATATGTTGTACGGTTCTGTATACTATGGCGGTGTAGAGTGATGTGCAGTATAGCGGGGATGTATAGTGTAGCGGTGTACGGTGGGTGATGCCGGGTGGTATAGCGGGGATGTATAGTGTGGCGGTGTACGGTGGGTGATGCCGGGTGGTATAGCGGGGATGTATAGTGTAGCGGTGTACGGTGGGTGATGCCGGGTGGTATAGCGGGGATGTATACTGTAGCGGTGTACGGTGGGTGATGCCGGGTGGTATAGCGGGGATGTATACTGTAGCGGTGTACGGTGGGTGATGCCGGGTGGTATAGCGGGGATGTATAGTGTAGCGGTGTACGGTGGGTGATGCCGGGTGGTATAGCGGGGATGTATAGTGTGGCGGTGTACGGTGGGTGATGCCGGGTGGTATAGCGGGGATGTATAGTGTAGCGGTGTACGGTGGGTGATGCCGGGTGGTATAGCGGGGATGTATAGTGTAGCGGTGTACGGTGGGTGATGCCGGGTGGTATAGCGGGGATGTATACTGTAGCGGTGTACGGTGGGTGATGCCGGGTGGTATAGCGGGGATGTATAGTGTAGCGGTGTACGGTGGGTGATGCCGGGTGGTATAGCGGGGATGTATAGTGTAGCGGTGTACGGTGGGTGATGCCGGGTGGTATAGCGGGGATGTATAGTGTGGCGGTGTACGGTGGGTGATGCCGGGTGGTATAGCGGGGATGTATACTGTAGCGGTGTACGGTGGGTGATGCCTGGTGGTATAGCGGGGATGTATAGTGTAGCGGTGTACGGTGGGTGATGCCGGGTGGTATAGCGGGGATGTATAGTGTAGCGGTGTACGGTGGGTGATGCCGGGTGGTATAGCGGGGATGTATAGTGTGGCGGTGTACGGTGGGTGATGCCGGGTGGTATAGCGGGGATGTATACTGTAGCGGTGTACGGTGGGTGATGCCGGGTGGTATAGCGGGGATGTATAGTGTAGCGGTGTACGGTGGGTGATGCCGGGTGGTATAGCGGGGATGTATACTGTAGCGGTGTACGGTGGGTGATGCCGGGTGGTATAGCGGGGATGTATAGTGTAGCGGTGTACGGTGGGTGATGCCGGGTGGTATAGCGGGGATGTATAGTGTAGCGGTGTACGGTGGGTGATGCCGGGTGGTATAGCGGGGATGTATACTGTAGCGGTGTACGGTGGGTGATGCCGGGTGGTATAGCGGGGATGTATACTGTAGCGGTGTACGGTGGGTGATGCCGGGTGGTATAGCGGGGATGTATACTGTAGCGGTGTACGGTGGGTGATGCCGGGTGGTATAGCGGGGATGTATACTGTAGCGGTGTACGGTGGGTGATGCCGGGTGGTATAGCGGGGATGTATACTGTAGCGGTGTACGGTGGGTGATGCCGGGTGGTATAGCGGGGATGTATACTGTAGCGGTGTACGGTGGGTGATGCCGGGTGGTATAGCGGGGATGTATAGTGTAGCGGTGTACGGTGGGTGATGCCGGGTGGTATAGCGGGGATGTATAGTGTAGCGGTGTACGGTGGGTGATGCCGGGTGGTATAGCGGGGATGTATACTGTAGCGGTGTACGGTGGGTGATGCCGGGTGGTATAGCGGGGATGTATAGTGTAGCGGTGTACGGTGGGTGATGGGTGATGCCGGGTGGTATAGCGGGGATGTATACTGTAGCGGTGTACGGTGGGTGATGCCGGGTGGTATAGCGGGGATGTATAGTGTAGGTGGGTGATGCGGTGTACGGTGGGTGATGCCGGGTGGTATAGCGGGGATGTATACTGTAGCGGTGTACGGTGGGTGATGCCGGGTGGTATAGCGGGGATGTATAGTGTAGCGGTGTACGGTGGGTGATGCCGGGTGGTATAGCGGGGATGTATACTGTAGCGGTGTACGGTGGGTGATGCCGGGTGGTATAGCGGGGATGTATACTGTAGCGGTGTACGGTGGGTGATGCCGGGTGGTATAGCGGGGATGTATACTGTAGCGGTGTACGGTGGGTGATGCCGGGTGGTATAGCGGGGATGTATACTGTAGCGGTGTACGGTGGGTGATGCCGGGTGGTATAGCGGGGATGTATACTGTAGCGGTGTACGGTGGGTGATGCCGGGTGGTATAGCGGGGATGTATACTGTAGCGGTGTACGGTGGGTGATGCCGGGTGGTATAGCGGGGATGTATACTGTAGCGGTGTACGGTGGGTGATGCCGGGTGGTATAGCGGGGATGTATAGTGTAGCGGTGTACGGTGGGTGATGCCGGGTGGTATAGCGGGGATGTATAGTGTAGCGGTGTACGGTGGGTGATGCCGGGTGGTATAGCGGGGATGTATACTGTAGCGGTGTACGGTGGGTGATGCCGGGTGGTATAGCGGGGATGTATACTGTAGCGGTGTACGGTGGGTGATGCCGGGTGGTATAGCGGGGATGTATAGTGTAGCGGTGTACGGTGGGTGATGCCGGGTGGTATAGCGGGGATGTATACTGTAGCGGTGTACGGTGGGTGATGCCGGGTGGTATAGCGGGGATGTATACTGTAGCGGTGTACGGTGGGTGATGCCGGGTGGTATAGCGGGGATGTATAGTGTAGCGGTGTACGGTGGGTGATGCCGGGTGGTATAGCGGGGATGTATAGTGTGGGTGGGTGATGCGGTGTATAGCGGTGGTAGCGGTGTATGGGTGATGCCGGGTGGTATAGCGGGGATGTATAGTGTGGCGGTGTACGGTGGGTGATGCCGGGTGGTATAGCGGGGATGTATACTGTAGCGGTGTACGGTGACATTGTTGTGTCAGTGGGTGTGTTGCAGGCTGTGACGTCAGTGCAGTGGTCGCGGTGCATTGTGGGAGTATCCGGCTCCTCTGCAGCACCAGGGACAGCTCCGGGGGGACCCGGGACACCCGCCGGACACCGCCCGGTAGGTGAGTGCCGCCCGATTGTACTGACATCTGGGAGGGGGAGGGGAGGCCCGGGTGACCCGAGCTCCTCTGACACCCCAATTATTGCACGGAATCCATCGGAGAGACCCGATCCTCCGCCTATTACCGGGCACCCGACATCATCACACCCGGCCAGTCCTCATCACACCCGACCAGTCCTCATCACACCCGACCAGTCCTGTCACTAACCAGTCCTCATCACACCCGGCCAGTCCTCATCACACCCGGCCAGTCCTCATCACACCCGGCCAGTCCTCATCACACCCGACCAGTCCTGTCACTAACCAGTCCTCATCACACCCGACCAGTCCTCATCACACCCGACCAGTCCTCATCACACCCGACCAGTCCTGTCACTAACCAGTCCTCATCACACCCGGCCAGTCCTCATCACACCCGGCCAGTCCTCATCACACCCGGCCAGTCCTCATCACACCCGACCAGTCCTGTCACTAACCAGTCCTCATCACACCCGACCAGTCCTCATCACACCCGGCCAGTCCTCATCACACCCGACCAGTCCTGTCACTAACCAGTCCTCATCACACCCGACCAGTCCTCATCACACCCGACCAGTCCTGTCACTAACCAGTCCTCATCACACCCGACCAGTCCTCATCACACCCGACCAGTCCTGTCACTAACCAGTCCTCATCACACCCGGCCAGTCCTCATCACACCCGGCCAGTCCTCATCACACCCGACCAGTCCTCATCACACCCGACCAGTCCTGTCACTAACCAGTCCTCATCACACCCAGCCAGTCCTCATCACACCCGGCCAGTCCTCATCACACCCGACCAGTCCTGTCACTAACCAGTCCTCATCACACCCGACCAGTCCTCATCACACCCGACCAGTCCTGTCACTAACCAGTCCTCATCACACCCGACCAGTCCTCATCACACCCGACCAGTCCTGTCACTAACCAGTCCTCATCACACCCGGCCAGTCCTCATCACACCCGGCCAGTCCTCATCACACCCGGCCAGTCCTCATCACACCCGGCCAGTCCTCATCACACCCGGCCAGTCCTCATCACACCCGACCAGTCCTGTCACTAACCAGTCCTCATCACACCCGACCAGTCCTCATCACACCCGACCAGTCCTGTCACTAACCAGTCCTCATCACACCCGACCAGTCCTCATCACACCCGACCAGTCCTGTCACTAACCAGTCCTCATCACACCCGACCAGTCCTCATCACACCCGACCAGTCCTGTCACTAACCAGTCCTCATCACACCCGACCAGTCCTCATCACACCCGACCAGTCCTCATCACACCCGACCAGTCCTGTCACTAACCAGTCCTCATCACACCCGGCCAGTCCTCATCACACCCGACCAGTCCTCATCACACCTGACTATTATCACTAACCAGTCCTCATCTAACTATACTAGTCCTTTAGGAGACAAGTCATTACCCTTAACTAGTACTATTACTGAGTAGTCCTCATCATACCTGACTAGTCCTGTCACTAACCAGTCCTCATATCACCCAACCTTTCCTGTCACTAACCAGTCCTCATCTCACCCTACTAGTCCTACAGCTGACAAGTCATGATCACCACCAACCAGTTCTCATTACACCTCACTAGACCTGTCACTGACTAGTCCTTAGTATACTTAACTGTTCCTATTACTGACCAGTCCCTCTTCACACTCAACTAGTCCTTTCACCAATAAGGCCTTATCACACCCCACATTACTAGGCCTGTCACTGACCAATCCTCTGTATACCCTACTAGGTATGTCACTGACAAGTTCTCATCACCCTTGACACATTTTTTCACTGACCGGTTATCACACTACCCTGTCCTTATCATATCTAACTAGTCATGTCACTGACCAGCCTCAGCACACCCAACCGGTCTTCATTAAATCTTAGTAGTCATGTCTCTGACTGGTCCCCATCACAGCTGACTAGTCCTGTTACTGACAGTTTTCATTATACCTGACTAGTCTTGTTACAAGCTGGTCTTCGTCACAGTTGACTAGTGCTTTGACTTGACCAGTCTTCCTAACAATGAACTAGTTCAGTCACAGACCGATCCTCATCACACCCAACCACACCCAACCACCCTGTCAATCACCGGTTCTTTGCCTTACTGAACTAGTCCTGCAATTAACCAGTGCTCACCACACCCAACTAGGAATGTAATTTACCAGTCCTCACCACACCCAACTAGTTCTGTCACTTACCAGGCTTCAGCACACCCAACCATCCTGTTACTGACCAGCTCTTTTCCACACTCAACTAGTCCGGTCACTGGCTGGTCATCACCACACCCAACTAGTCCTCTGATTTACCAGGCTTCAGCACACCCTGACTAGTCCTGTCACTGGCCAGTTTTTATAGTCTTGACTAGGGGTATCACTGACCAGTCCTGAGTACACCCAATGAGTCCTATCATTACACCCAACTAGTCCTAAAACGGACCATTCCTAATTGTACCCAACTAATGCTATGAAGTGTTATCATTGACCAGATCTTTGACCAATAAACCAGTCCCATCTCTGACGTTTCCTCATTCACTTAACTTGACCTATAATTGACTAGTCTTTATTACATTATTACACCCAACTGGTGTTATCATTGACTGGTCCTTACCGTACCTGACTAGTCTTTCTACCTGACTTTTTTGCACCCAACTGGTCCTACCGCAGATTTTACCTTTTTACATTTAACTAGTCCTATTACTGACCACTCCTCATTACATCTGACTTGTCCTTTTACTTACTGGTCCTTATTACACCCAACTTGACCTATAATTGACTAGTCCTTATTACATTATGACACCCAACTAGTGTTATCATTGACTAGTCCTTATCGTACCTGACTAGTCTTTTACTACCTGACTTTTTTGTACCCAACTGGTCCTATTGCAGATTTGACCTTTTTTCTATTTAACTAGCCCTATTACTGACCACTCTTCATTACACCGGACTTGTCTTTTTACTTACCGGTCCTTATAACACCCAACTAGTCCTGTAACTGACCAGTCCTTATGACACTAAGCAGTTCATATTAGGCTTAACTCATATCGTTGGCCAGTCCTCATTTCGCCCAATTTTTTCTCTTACCAACTAGTTCTATGAAAACCCAACTAGTCCTCTTTAGAATTCAGTTGTTCTTTCATTGACCAGTCTTATTACACCCAACTAATTTTGTCAATGGTCAGTCCTTAAAAAAATTGACTAATCCTGTCATTGACCAGTCTTTATCCTACTAAACTAGTTCTATCAGTGAGTGGTCCTCATTATTATTTTTATCACTTACCCATTCCTATTACATCCAACAAGTCCTACGGACCTCATTACACTCAGGCCCATCGCTGACTGGTCATCAATACATCTGGCTAGTCCTTTAACTGACTGGTCCTTTCACTACTGACCTATACACATTACACCCAACTACTCCTATCACTGACCAGTCCTCCTTATACCCAGTCACCAGTTCTGAATACACTGGACTAGTTCTACCGTTCCTCATCATTGCACCAGACCTGTCTTTTTGCTGACCGATTCTCTTAGCACCCAACTAATCATATCAGTCCTAATGTCGCTGAGCTTCGTCCATCACTAGGCGTTATCACTACAGCCAAATACTCTTTTTCCTAACTAGTCCTAACTAGTCCTCATTACACCTGACTGGTTCTGTCACCAGTTCCCTATGCTACCTGCTTTACCTACTGCTGACCGGTCAATATTAGTCCGAAAAAAAGACCTGTCACGAATCAGTCCTGATCACTACAATCTTCATTTCACCCTCTACACCGACCACTTTCTCATTATGAAAAGCTAGTACTTTCACTGACCAGTCCTCATTTTGTATACATACATCTCTCACTAGTCCTACCACTGAGCACTTCCACTTAGACCATTCTTCATTATAATGAACTATTCCTATCCCTGACCAGCCCTCATGAGCAACTAGGCCTATCATTGACTGGTCCTCATTTTTCAACCAACTAGTCCTTATTTTAACCAGCTTGTACTATTACTAACAAGTCCTCATTATAACCAGCTGTTATGATTGACAGGTCTTCATTATATCCAACCAGTTCTGATAACAAACTAGACCATTGGCTAAGTATTCCTTTTCATTATGTGCTGGCCCTTGCAGTGGCTGGTCATCTTTATTAAACTAGTCCTGGCTAACCAGCGAGGAACTGAGAATATATCTCAAGTGTAGGTGAATGCTCAATCTGATAAAATGTGGGATTGGTTGCCTATCTAGAGCCGGTAATACAGGATAGACGGTGTACAAAGTGCTGGATACGAGTGGAGGTGGACAATGGAGAGAATTTTTACTTGGGCAAAATCCCTTGACAAATGAAGTTGTTAGAATCTGTAGGTTTGCAGGTGAGGTGCCCTCAGAATGTCGGTCTCTGGTTAGGTCTCTGCATGTCTGACCAGCAGGGGACGGTGCTGAGGTTCCCTCAGAATGTCGGTCTCTGGTTAGGTCTCTGCATGTCTGACCAGCAGGGTGCGGTGCTGAGGTTCCCTCAGAATGTCGGTCTCTGGTTAGGTCTCTGCATGTCTGACCAGCAGGGTGCGGTGCTGAGGTTCCCTCAGAATGTCGGTCTCTGGTTAGGTCTCTGCATGTCTGACCAGCAGGGTGCGGTGCTCAGGTTCCCTCAGAATGTCGGTCTCTGGTTAGGTCTCTGGATGTCTGACCAGCAGGGGACGGTGCTGAGGTTCCCTCAGAATGTCGGTCTCTGGTTAGGTCTCTGCATGTCTGACCAGCAGGGTGCGGTGCTGAGGTTCCCTCAGAATGTCGGTCTCTGGTTAGGTCTCTGCATGTCTGACCAGCAGGGTGCGGTGCTCAGGTTCCCTCAGAATGTCGGTCTCTGGTTAGGTCTCTGGATGTCTGACCAGCAGGGGATGGTGCTGAGGTGCCCTCAGAATTTCGGTCTCTGGTTAGGTCTCTGGATGTCTGACCAGCAGGGGACGGTGCTGAGGTTCCCTCTGAATGTCGGTCTCTGGTTAGGTCTCTGCATGTCTGACCAGCAGGGGACGGTGCTGAGGTTCCCTCAGAATGTCGGTCTCTGGTTAGGTCTCTGGATGTCTGACCAGCAGGGTACGGTGCTGAGGTTCCCTCAGAATGTCGGTCTCTGGTTAGGTCTCTGCATGTCTGACCAGCAGGGTGCGGTGCTCAGGTTCCCTCAGAATGTCGGTCTCTGATTAGGTCTCTGGATGTCTGACCAGCAGGGTGCGGTGCTGAGGTTCCCTCAGAATGTCGGTCTCTGGTTAGGTCTCTGGATGTCTGACCAGCAGGGTGCGGTGCTGAGGTGCCCTCAGAATGTCGGTCTCTGGTTAGGTCTCTGGATGTCTGACCAGCAGGGGACGGTGCTCAGGTGCCCTCAGAATGTCGGTCTCTGGTTAGGTCTCTGGATGTCTGACCAGCAGGGTGCGGTGCTGAGGTTCCCTCAGAATGTTGGTCTCTGGTTAGGTCTCTGGATGTCTGACCAGCAGGGTGCGGTGCTGAGGTTCCCTCAGAATGTCGGTCTCTGGTTAGGTCTCTGGATGTCTGACCAGCAGGGTGCGGTGCTGAGGTTCCCTCAGAATGTTGGTCTCTGGTTAGGTCTCTGGATGTCTGACCAGCAGGGTGCGGTGCTCAGGTTCCCTCAGAATGTCGGTCTCTGGTTAGGTCTCTGCATGTCTGACCAGCAGGGTGCGGTGCTGAGGTTCCCTCAGAATGTTGGTCTCTGGTTAGGTCTCTGGATGTCTGACCAGCAGGGTGCGGTGCTGAGGTGCCCTCAGAATGTTGGTCTCTGGTTAGGTCTCTGCATGTCTGACCAGCAGGGGACGGTGCTGAGGTGCCCTCAGAATGTCGGTCTCTGGTTAGGTCTCTGCATGTCTGACCAGCAGGGTGCGGTGCTGAGGTTCCCTCAGAATGTCGGTCTCTGGTTAGGTCTCTGGATGTCTGACCAGCAGGGTGCGGTGCTGAGGTGCCCTCAGAATGTCGGTCTCTGGTTAGGTCTCTGGATGTCTGACCAGCAGGGTGCGGTGCTGAGGTGCCCTCAGAATGTTGGTCTCTGGTTAGGTCTCTGCATGTCTGACCAGCAGGGGACGGTGCTGAGGCGCTCTCAGAATGTCGGTCTCTGATTAGGTCTCTGCATGTCTGACCAGCAGGGTGCGGTGCTGAGGTTCCCTCAGAATGTCGGTCTCTGGTTAGGTCTCTGGATGTCTGACCAGCAGGGTGCGGTGCTGAGGTGCCCTCAGAATGTCGGTCTCTGGTTAGGTCTCTGGATGTCTGACCAGCAGGGTGCAGTGCTGAGGCGCTCTCAGAATGTCGGTCTCTGATTAGGTCTCTGCATGTCTGACCAGCAGGGTGCGGTGCTGAGGTGCCCTCAGAATGTTGGTCTCTGGTTAGGTCTCTGCATGTCTGACCAGCAGGGGACGGTGCTGAGGTGCTCTCAGAATGTCGGTCTCTGATTAGGTCTCTGCATGTCTGACCAGCAGGGTGCGGTGCTGAGGTGCTCTCAAACTGTTGGTCTATGGTTAGGTCTGTCCATTTCTGACCATCAGTGTATGGGGCTGAGATACTCTCAGACTGTTGGTCTCTGGTTAGGTCTCTGAATGACTGACCAGCAGGGTACAGTGCCAAGGTGCTCTCAGACTGTTGGTCTCTGGTTGGGTCTCTCGATCTCTAACCAACAGGGTATGATAGAGTTTTTTTTGGGTGAGGTTCTTCAGACTGTCGTTGACAAGGCCTATCTCTGACCAACAGCATATGGTGATGAAATGTTCTCAGAATGTTGGTCTCTGGTTAGGTCTCTGGGTGTCTGACCAGCAGGGTATGGTGCTGAGACGCTCTCAAACTGTTGGTCTCTGATTAGGTCTGTAAATTTCTGACCAACAGTATATTGGGCTGAGGTGCTCTCAGACTGTTGATCTATGGTTGGGTCCCTCCATCTCTAACCAACAGGGTACGATAGAGATTTTTCGGGTAAGGTTCTTCAGACTGTTGGTAACAAGGCCTATCTCTGACTAACAGCATATGGTGATGAAAATATTAGTCTATGACCAGCAGGGCACAGTGGTGCTGTGCTCTTTGAGTGTTGGTCTATGGTTGGGTCTTTTGATCTTTGACCGACAGATACAGTGGGAAGATGTTCTCAGTCTGTTGGGCTTTCATTAGATCTCTTGATCTCTGACCAACAGGGTACGATGGAGGTTTTTCTGGTGATGTGTTTTCAGACTGTTGGCAGTTAGAACTATCTCTGACCAACAGCAATATGATGCCGAGGTGCTCTCAAACTGTTGGTCTCTGGTTAGGTCTGTCCATTTCTTACCAGCGCGGTGTATGGGGCTGAGGTGCTCTCAGAGTGTTGGTCTATGGTTAGGTCCTTCGATCTCTAACCAACGGAGTACAATAGAGTTTTTTCGGGTAAGGTTCTTCAGACTGTTGGTGACAAGGCCTATCTCTGACCAACAGCATATGGTGATGAGGTGTTCTCAGCATGTTGGTCTGTGGTTAGGTATATAGATCTTTGATCAAAAAGGAACAATGGTGATGTGCCCTTGGAATATTAGTCTATATTCAGTTCTCTTAATCTCTGACCAGCAGGGCACAGTGGTGCTGTGCTCTTAGAATGTTGATCTATAGTTAGGTCTTTCGATCTTTGACCAACAGGGAGATGTTCTCAGTCTGTTGGGCTTTCATTAGGTCTCTTGATCTCTGAAAAACAGGGTACGATGGAGGTTTTTCTGGTGATGTGTTTTCAGACTGTTGGTGATTAGGTCTATCTCTGACCAACAGCAATATGATGCTGAGGTGCTTTTAAACTGTTGGTCTCTGGTTAGGTCTGTCCATTTCTGAGGTGCTCTCAGAGTGCTGGTCTATGGTTTGGTCCCTCGATCTCTAACCAACAGGGTACACTAGAGGTTTTTCGGGTAAGGTTCTTCAGACTGTTGGTGACAAGGCCTATTTCTGACCAACAGCATATGGTGATGAGGTGCTCTCAGAATGTTGGTCTGTTTCGATATATCGATCTTTGACCAAAAAGGAACAGGTGCCCTCGGAATATTAGTCTTTGATCAGTTCTTATGTTCTCTGACCAGCAGGGCACAGTGGTGCTGTGCTCTCAGAGTGTTGGTCTGTGGTTAGGTCTTTTGATCTTTGACCGACGGGATACAGTGGGAAGATGTTCTCAGTCTGTTGGGCTTTCATTAGATCTCTTGATATCTGACCAGCAGGGTTCAATGGAGGTTTTTTGGGGAGGTGTTTTCAGACTGTTGGTGGTTAGGTCTATCTCTGACCAACAGGGTACGATGGAGGTCTTCCCTATCTCTGACCAACAGCAATATGATGCTGAGGTGCTCTCAAGCTGTTGCTCTCTGGTTAGATCTGACCATTTCTGAAAAGCAGTGTATGAGGTTGAGGTGCTCTCAGACTGTTGGTATAACGTTATGTCCCTCGATCTCCAACCAGCAAAGTACAATGGAGGTTTTTTGGGTGAGGTTCTTCAGACTGTTGGTGGTTAGGCCTATCTCTGATCAACAGAGAACAATGGTAAAGTGCTCTCAGAATATTGGTCTATTATTAGTTCTCTTGATCTGTGACCAGCAAGGTACAGTGGTGCGGTGCTCTCAGAATATTGCTCTATGGTTAGGTCTTCCAATTGTTGGCTAACAGGATACAGTGGGGAGGTTTTCTTAGATTGTCGGTCTCTTATTAGGTCTTTTGATCTCCGACCAACAGAGTACGATGGAGGTTTGTCTGGTGATTTGTTTTTAGACTGTTGGTAGTTAGGCCTAACTCTGACAAACAGGGTACGGTGGTGAGGTGCTCTCAGAATGTTGGTCTGTGATTAGGACCCTCGTCTGACCAGCGGGGTACAGTGGTGAGGTGCTCTCAAACTGTTGGTCTCTGATTAGGTCTGCTCATAACTGACCAGTAGTGTATGGGGCTGAGGAGCTCTTAGACTGTTGGTCTATGGTTAGGTCCCTTAATCTTTAATCAACAGAGTACGATGGAGGGAACAGAATTGTAGTGCTCTTGATCTCTGGCCAGCAGGGTACAGTGGTGATTTTCCCTCAGAATGTTGGTCTATGGTTAGATCTTCCAATTTTTGACTAACGGGACACAGTGGGGAAGTGTTCTCAGACTGTTGATTTCTCATTAAATCTCTCATTCTCGTTCTCTAACCAACAGGGTAGGGGTGGTAAGGGTGCTCTCAGAAGGTTGGTCTTTTGATGCCTGAGCTAGCAGTTTACAGTGGTGATGTGCTCTAAGAATGTTGGTCTGTAGTTAGGTCTCTCTATGTCTAACCAGTTGGGTACAGTGGTGTGGTGCTCTCAGAATGTTGGTCTGTGGTTAGGTCTCTCAATGTCTAACCAGTTGGGTACAGTGGTGAGGTGCTCTAAGTGTGTTGTGCTGTGGTTAGGTCTCTCGATGTCTAACCAGTTGGGTACAGTGGTAAGGTCCTCTCAGAATGTTGGTCTGTGGTTAGGTCTCTTGATCTCTAACCAGTTGGGTACAGTAGTGTGGTACTCTCAGAATGTTGGTCTGTGGTTACGTCTCTCGATGTCCAACCAGTAGGGTACAGTGGTATGGTGCTCTCAGAATGTTGGTCTGTGGTTAGGCCTCTCGAAGCCTAACAAGTGGGGTACAGTGGTGAGGTGCTCTCAGAATGTTGGTATGTAGTTAGGTCTCTCGATGTCTAACTAGTTGGATACAGTGGTGAGGTGCTCTCAGAATGTTGGTATGTAGTTAGGTCTCTCGATGTCTAACCAGTGGGGTACAGCGGTGTGGTGCTCTCACAATGTTGATCTGTGGTTAGATCTCTCGATGTCTAACCAGTTGGGTATAGTGGTGTGGTGCTCTCAGGATGTTGGTCTGTGGTTAGGTCTCTCGATGTCTAACCAGTTGGGTACAGTGGTGAGGTGCTCTCAGAATGTTGGTCTGTGGTTAGGTCTCTCGATGTCTAACCAGTTGGGTATAGTGGTGTGGTGCTCTCAGGATGTTGGTCTGTGGTTAGGTCTCTCGATGTCTAACCAGTTGGGTACAGTGGTGTGGTGCTCTCAGAATGTTGGTGTGTGGTTAGGACTCTTGATGTCTAACCAGTTGGGTACAGTGGTGTGGTGCTCTCAGGATGTTGGTGTGTGGTTAGGTCCTTCGATGTCTAACCAGTTGGGCCCTCGATGTCTAACTTGTTATGCTTCGAGGGGCCTAACCACAGACCAATAATCTGAGAGCACCACACCACTGCGTGGTGCTCTCAGATTATTGGTCTGTGGTTAGGCCCCTCGAAGCATAACAAGTTGGGTACAGTGGTGAGGTGCCCTTAGTGTGTTGGTCTGTTGGTAGACCTTTCAATCTCTGACTAGCAGGTTACTGTGGTGAGGTACTCTGAGACTATTGGTCTTTGGTTAGGTCTCTTGGCATCTGACCAAAGGGGTAGGGGTGGTGTGTTTTCATGGATCCAGATAGCATTAGAAATTCTGAAGCTGTGCCACCAGAAGCTTGCTGCGGTAGAAATTGTTACATACTACTGAGATGGGAACATATATCATCTATCATTTTTATGTAGTTTCATCCCAGTTTGTGAATCTCATTGATATTCCAAGAATTTTACACAGTAATTGGTGAATTGATTGATTTCCATATTGGCATCCTATATGTTTTGGAGACAACAATGGTATATATAGCTCCTCCAGAACTTCTATTTCTGCCCAACCACTGTGGCAAATACATCATCCAGTGTTGGCATCACCCTCCCCAGTGGGTTGTAGTTCATCATTAGGACACCAGCTTTGGACAAATACCTTGATAATCTCCAAAATATTCGGGAATCCAACAGAAAAGTAAATTTACAAATGCCTACCCAAGTCTGACTATAAGTTCTATATGGTGTTCCCCTAAAGTTGTTGTATATTTATAATCTGTTGGTCTAATAAAATTAGGAGATGCCCTGAAAAGGGGGCATCACTATGATCGCCAGGCCATGTATGAGCTAACAACTGACCAATGACAGGCAGTCTCAGTTTTCAGATTAGCTTGTAAGAAATTGAGGTTCTCCAAAATAATTCTCCATTTGTTTAATTCCTCCTGAATGGAAAGAGATGTCGGTAACACCCAATCACTGCCGGAGATGGGGAGAAATATAGTGGGTGGCCCCACAGCATGCTATTCAATCAAGGTTTTAACTGTCACTTTTCGTAGAACGCATTGTCGTTTTTGTTCTCATAGTATGTTATAGATGTCTTGCTTTGATGTCTTCCATTAGTTCACAGTGCCTCGAAAAAGTATTCATACCCCTTGAAATTTTTCACATTTTGTCATATTTACAACCAAAAACGTAAATGTTTTTTTGGGGGATTTTATGTGATAGACCAACACAAAGTGGCACATAATTGTGAAGTGGAAGGAAAATTATAAATGGTACTCAAAGGCCCGGATTCACATACATCGGCGCATATATATGCCGCCGTAGCGTATCTCTTTTACGCTACGCCGGCGCATCGCGGAGAGGGAAGCATGGAATTCACAAAGCAAATGCTCCCAAATCTGCGCCGGCGTAGCGTATATTCCTAGGTGTAAGTCAGCGTAAGTGGAAGTGGGCGTGATACATTTAAATGAAGCGTGACCCCATGCAAATGATGGCCTGAGCTTCAGAATAAACTGTGCATGCGTCGTATCTTGGACACATCCCAGTGTGCATGCTCACAATCACATCGAAACAACTGGCTAAGATATGTCGAATCACTGCCTACGACGTGAACGTAACCTACGCCCAGCCCTATTCACGTACTACGTAAACGACGTAAAATACGACGGCTTGAGTTCCCTTGTCAATACCTTTGCATGAGCTGCGCCTCCTATATGGGGAATAACTTTACGCCGGATGTAACCCTTACGCAAATCACTTAAAACATGTGCTGGGCGCAAGTACGTTCGTGAATCGGTGTATCTCCCTTGTTTTAATATTTGCATCGAAAATCAATGGGAGTACCAAATGCGTCCAGCGTAACTATGCGCCCACTATACGCCGGCGTAGGCAAGTTACGTCGGTCGGATGAAGTACGTTTTTAGGCATATCTTAATTCTGTGGGCACCGCGCACAGATACGATGGCGCATATTTACACTTAGGCCGCGTACACACAACCGAGAAACTCGACGGGCGTCACACACATAGTTTTCCCCGTCGAGTTCCTTGTTCGGCTGTCGAGGAACTCGTCGAGCCAAATTTTCCCATTCCCGTCGAGCAAAAAGAAGACATGCTCTCTTTTTGGCTCGACGAGTTCCTCGACAGTTTTCTCGGCAGAATACGTCTCCCATCAAGTTTCTTGATGGATTCTGCCGAGAAAACCGGTCGTGTGTACACGGCCTTACGCGGCGTATCTCGAGATACATCGGCGTAAGTGTTTTGTGAATTCAGGCCAAAATGTTTTACAAATAAATATGTGAAAAGTTGGACGTACATTTGTATGGCGCCCCCCGGAGTCAATACTTTGTAGAACTGCCTTTCGATGCAATTAGGCCTCGTACACACGACCATTTTCCTCGACAGAATCCATCAAGAAACTTGGTGGGAGAGCATTTTTGCTGAGGAAAACGGTCGTGTGTATGCTTTTCGTCGAGAAAACTGTCGTGGATCTCGACGAGAAAAAAAAGAGAACAAGTTCTCTTTTTTCTTGTCGGGAGTCTCAATTTCCTCGTCGTGTTTCTCGTCGGGCTGGTTTACATCGAGAAACACGTGCGTGTGTATGCTTAGAAACCCACGCATGCTTAGAATAAAGTATGAGACGGGAGCGCACCTTCGGTAAAAGTATAATGGAGATAGCACATTCGTCACGCTGTAACAGACTGAAAAGCACGAATCCTCTCTCACCAAACTTTTACATAACACGCAGTAACATGAGATTAGCAAAAGCAGCCCCAAGGGTGGCGCCAGTGGAATCAAACTTCCCCTTTATAGTGCCGTCGTACGTGTTGTACGTCAACGCGTTTGAGATTTTGTCTTGACAGTGTGTATGCAAGGAAAGCTTGATAAGAATCTCGACAATCCTGACAAGGAACTCGTCGAGGAAAATTATTTTCTTTTACGACGAGTTTCTCGGTCGTGTGTACGAGGCCTTACAGCTACAAGTCTTTTTGGGGGTGTCTCTACCAGCTTTGCACATCTACAGAGGGACATTTCTGCCCATTCTTCTTCTTTGTAAAATATCTCAAGCTCTGTCAGATTGGATGGAGAGCGTATGTAATCAGCAATTTTCAGGTCTTGCCACAGATTCTCAATGTGATTTAGGTCTGGACTGTGACTGGGCCATTCTAACACATGAATATGCTTTGATCTAAACCATTCCATTGTAGCTCTGGCTGTACTTTAGGGTCGTTGTCCTACTAGAAGGTGAACCTCTGCCCAAGTCTCAAGTCTTTTTCAGACTCTAAGGACGCGTACACACGATCGGACATGTCCGATGAAACTGATCTGCAGACCAGTTTCATCGGACCAGTTCGATGGTGTGTACGGCCTATCGGACTGTTGTCTGTCGGACCAAAGTTTTAAAACATGCTTTAAAACCTGTCCGATGGAAACCTGTCCGTCAGAGAGGTTCGATGGTAAGTACACAAGAGCATCGGACCAAAAACCCGCGCATGCTCAGAATCAAGTCGACGCATGCTTGGAAGCATTGAACTTCGTTTTTTCATCACGTCGTTGTGTTTTACGTCACTACGTTCTGGTCTGATCGGATTTTTGGCCTGATGGTGTGTACGCACATCAGACCAACAGACCACTTCAGCGTGGTGCGATGAAAACGGTCCGTCGGACAAGTTTCTTTTTTTTTTTTTTTTTCAAATAACAGTTTTTATTAGACACAGGGTAACCCCCGTGCCGCAGAGAGAGTTGTACAAAAACTTCAGCAGGACAGCAGAAAACACAGTGCATAACATATTTCAGCACGTTACATATGTTAGAGCATAGCACTCGTATAAGAAACTCCTGCGTAGCAGGGACATACAACACAGCAAGAGTAAGAAGAGAGGAAGGGGTCAGAGGAGAAAAAAAAAAAGTGAAGAAAGATCAAGAAAAAAGAGAAAAGAGAGAGAAAGGGGGGGGGGTCTGCAGAGGCAGGGGGATAAGGGGAGAGGGGGAGGGGTAAGAGGGGGGGGCTCGACCCATGGCTCAGGGAGGATCCTCATGACGGCGCCACTCCTCCCAGATCTCATCGTGCATGTCCAATCTATCCTGCAGCCTGGCTGTCATTTTTTCCATGAGCTCAACATCTTTGATCCTGGCATACAGGTCAGTAGGCATGTGCATTTCGTTTCGTTCCGAATCTAAATTCGGACGAATTTTCCATTATTCGGACATTCGGATGCATACGAATTTCCGAATTGCTATAATAGCGAAAAATTTCGACCGTTTTCGGAATTCGTTCATTTTCGACCGAATTTCGAAAAAAAAAAAAAATGGTCGAAATCGATTTTTTTTTTCGAATTCCGAATCGAATACCCGCGGACTAAATTCGATCGGAATTCGAAAAAAAAAAAAAAAAAAAAAAAAAAAAAAAATATTTTCGAATTTAATTCGAAAAAAATTCTATTCGAAAAGAGACTATTTGTTTTCTAATCTGGTTGAAATATTTTCGATTTCGACCGTTTTTTTCGAAATTCGGTCGAAAACGAACGAATTCGAAAAACGGTCGAAATATTTTCGCTTTCGACCGTATTTTTCGAAATTCGGTCGAAAACGAACGAATTCCGAAAACGAATTCAACACAACACATAACTTAACGAAATTTATTAAATGACGAATTGAAACGAAACGAAACGAAACAAATTTTTCACTTTTGCACATGCCTACAGGTCAGTTTGAGAGGGGGGGGACAGGCGCTTCCAATGAAGGGCAACTAGACACCTCGCGGCCGTCAGTACATGTCTCATCAGTTTTTTGGAAGTTTTGGGAATCTGCAGGGGCGATACCCCTAGTAAAAATAGTTTCGGGGACCAGGGAACCGGCACCCCCAGGAGACTAGATAACAGTTGCTGGGTTTCCGTCCAAAACGGAACTATCTTGGGGCAGGTCCAGTAAATATGATACAAGGTTCCCTTGGCTCCCTGGCAGCGCCAGCACCTGTCTGAACTGGATGGGTAGATGGCATGGAGAACATCCGGTGTCATATACCAAAAATATAATATTTTATAGGCATTCTCCTTCCGTCGGACAAGTTTCATCGGACCGGTCTGATCGTGTATACAGGGCCTAACAGGTTTTCCTCTAAGATTGTCCTGTATTTGGCTCCATCCATCTTCCCATCAACTCTGACCAGTTTCCCTGTCCCTGCTGAAGAAAAGCCTCCCCACCACATAATGCTGCCACCACCATGTTTCACGGTGGGAATGGTGTGTTCAGGGGGATGTGCAGTGTTAGTTTTCCCCCCACACATAGCGTTTTGCTTTTAGGCCAAAAAGTTTAATTTTGGTCACATCTGAGCAGAGCACCTTCTTCCACATGTTTGCTGTGTCCCCTCCCCCACATGGCTTCTCACAAACTGCAAACAGAACTTCTTATGTCTTTCTTCTTGTCACTCTTCCATAAAGGGCAGATTTGTAGAGAGCACCACTAATAGTTGTCTTGTGGACAGATTCTCCCCCCTGAGCTGTGGATCTCTGCAGCTCCTCCAGAGTTACCATGGACCTCTTGGCTGATTCTCTGACGAATGCTCTCCTTGCCCGGCCCGGTCAGTTTAGGTGGACGGCCATGTCTTGCTAGGTTTATAGTTGTGCTTTCCATGTTCCGATGATGAATTGAACAGAGCTTTGTGAGATATTCAAAGCCTGGAAAATTATTTTATAATCTAACCCTGCTTTAAACTTCCTCACAACTTTATCCCTCACCTGTCTGGTGCGTTCCTTGGCCTTCATGATGCTGTTTGTTCATCAAGGTTCTCTAACAAACCTCTGAGGGCTTCACAGAACAGCTGTAATTTTACTGAGATTGAATTACACACAGGAGGACAATTAGGGGACATCTTAAGGCAACTGGTTCCACTAGATTTTAGTTAGGGGTATCAAAGTAAAGTGAATACAAATGCACACCACACTTTTCACATATTTATTTGTAAAAAAATTCTGAGAACCATTTATAATTTTCCTTCCACTGTATAATTATGTGACACAATTATGTGACACTTTGTGTTGGTCTATCACATAAAATCCCAATAAAATAAGTTTAAGTTTTTGGTTGTAACATGACAAAATGTGGAACATTTCAAGGGGTGTGAATACTTTTTTAAGGCACTGTACAATGCAGCTGTGCTCAGACTATGAAATTAAAAGTTTTTACATACGTATTCCTAACAAGCACTAAAAGGCATGAAACAATCCACCCCTCACCTCTCTAGCTCCATGTACTGTGAACTAATTAATCCTCAAAGATCACAACAAAGACTCAGAAATCTGTTTCAGTGGGTCTTCCAGCACCTGCTGAGTGTTTCCATTGGAGGGCATCACCCGGCGTATATTTCCATTAGGGGGCAGCGCCCCCTGTGTCCTTCTCTTAAAGGGTAGCTTCCGCTGTGTGCTCTCATATGTTTCCATTAGAGGGCAGCACCACGGTGTGTTTTTATTACAGGGCAGCAAGCCCTGTGTATTCCTATTAGACCCCTTTCACACTGGGGTGCTTTGCTATAACGCTAAAAATAGCGCCTGCAAAGCGCCCTGGAAGAGCTGCTCCTTTGACCCCTCACACTGGAGCGGTGCGCTGGCAGGATGCTAAAAAAAGATGGCGAAGGAGTGTTGTGTATACCACTTCTGCCCATTGAAATTAATGGGCACCGCGGCTATACCGCCAGCAAAGCGCTGCTGCAGTGGCACTTTGCGGGTGGTTTTAACCCTTTTTCAGCACGTAACGAAGTTTAAAAGCCCCCCGTTAGCGGCCAAATACCTCCGCAAATACAATGGTAAAGGACCTCTAAAAAATAGCAGCAATTTACCGTCGACGCCCCAGTGTGGGCCTTAGAGGGAGGAACCCTGTTGTGCGTTTTTATTCCAGGAACAACAGGCTGCCAAGATTTTCCTCTCCATAGAGAATAAGGGGAGAGGAGATGGAATTTCAAGTCTTCTGTTGTGAATTTTAAAGCTGACTGCGCAGGCGCCGAAAATAGCCGGTCCTAGTTCGGCTTTTTTCGGAGGGCGTGACGCGGCTATATACGGCGCCTGCGCAGTCAGCTCCTGGGTCTGTGCGCAGGTGCCGAGAAGAGCCGAATGCTAATCGGCTGTTTCCGGAAGGCGTGACGCCTTATAGCGGCGACATACCGCGGTGCGCCTGAAATTCAATGATTTTATATAAAGTAAGTACATGCATTAAAAAAAAAAAAAAAACAGCATACTGGCGCTGACGCCAGTATGCTGGATGGAATGAAACAAAGTGATTTTAAGGGTGGAACTCCGCTTTAATTTCTCCACAATGCTTATAGCTACATAGATGAATGAGGGATTGCTGCTTGATCAGTAAAGTTGCATACTTTAATTTGTGTAGTATGGAATTGCGTGTACTTTAAAGTGTTTGTTAAGGCAAAAGTGTATCTCACTGCCAGCCCCTCTATTATACTCAGGCATACCCCACCGTGTAAGTCTTTTCTAAAAATGAGCCACGTAAATACTTTTTTAGGGTGATATTCACACCCGCTTCTTCCCATTCCATACAGAATTTTCTGAAGTATTTTTTTTATCCCTATACACACATTTTTTTTTTGCTGGTCTGGTGACGTCACTGTAGCTTGTTTTCCCTTTTCTGTCACTGGCACGCACTCTGCCAGGATTACGTGGCACTCACATAATGTGTTAGCGTCCCTGGATACTGTGTGATGAGGTGCCCCTTCTAGGGGGGCTACAAATGACAGGCCGGGTTCACAAGATATAGGCAGAAAGACACTGTGTCCTTCTGCCTTGACAAAGACTGCTAGATATAGACTGAGAAGGAAGCTGGGAATGGCATTTGGAAGGTAAGTCGAAAATTATTATTTTTTTTATCTCAGGAGATGGAGGGCCAAAAAGAGAATTTTTTTTTTAAGAGTATAAGGGAGAGAAAGGGGTTTCCCCCCTTGAGCAGCTTAAAGGGGTTTACTTACCTCCACTGTGCAGTTTGTTTTGCACAGAGTGGCCCCGATCCTGGTCTTCTGGGGTCCCTCAGCTGCTGTCTTGGCTCCTCCCCACAAGAGCTAACCCCCGTTCTGGGAATCGTTCTCCCTAGGGGGTTAGCTTGCGGGCGCGCTCCTTTGATACAGTCGACGGCTTTAGCTGCCGTTTGTATCCCTCGCCCCCCCCCCGGCACGCCACATCAATGATTTGATTGACAGCAGCGCGGGACAATGACTGCACAGTTATCAATCATCCAATGAATGAGCGGAGAAGAGCCAAGATGCCGGGCCGAGAAGTCAGCGCGTTCACGATGCAGGACTTTCGAGGGCTCAGGTAAGTAAACGAGGGGGGGGGGGCTGGGGGGCTGCAAATCGTCGGATGTGATAAAAAAGTACCTTTACAACCCCTTTAACCCATTTAACCCTGTGGATGGTCAGGATGCTAGGAGACCCCTTGATTTTTCCTATAAGACAGGAGTGTACAGGCTTTTGACTTCCCTGGTCCACATTGGAAGAAGAGGAATGGTCCTGGGCCACACATAAAATACAGTGGGGGGATAATAATTATTTGTTCCCCTGCAGATTTTGTAAGTTTGCCCACTTACAAAGAAATGAAGGGTCTATATTTTCTATCATATGTGTATTTTATATAATAGAGACAGAATATTAACCAAAAATCCAGGAAAAAAAAACTCATGATACAAATGTTATAAATTGAGTTGCAGTTCAGTGAGTAAAATAAGTATTTGGTCCCCAAGTAAAACATGACTTAGTAGTTGGTGGAGAAACCCTTGTTGGGACGTTTCTTGTAGTTGGTGATCAGGTCTCCACACATCTCAGGAGGGATTTTGGTCTCCACTCTTCTTTACAGATCTTCTCTAAATCCTTAGGGTTTCTTGGCTGTCTCTTGGAAACTCGAAGTTTCGGCTCCCTCTATAAATGTTCTATAGGATTAAAGGGGTGGTTCCCCTAAAAAGAAACTTTTAACATTGCCTGTCTCTTCTTAATAACATGTAGAATCGGCTGGTAGTTTAAAAAAAAAACGTCCGTACATACCATTTTCGGCATGTAGTCTCACCGCCGCTTCCGGGTATGATGTTTGGGGACAGGCATCCGATCGACGCATACAGCGCGTCACGAGATGACGAAAGAAGCCGAACGTTGGTGCGGCTCTATACGGCGCATGGGCACCAACGTTCGGCTTCTTTCGGCATCTCGTGACGCGCTGTATGCGTCGATCGGATGCCTGTCAATCAAGTAGGCACGCCCATCCCCGGCCGCCAGACCCGGAAGCGACGGTGAGACTACATGCCGAAAATGGTATGTACGGACGTTTTTTTTTTTAAACTACCAGCCGATTCTACATGTTATTAAGAAGAGACAGGCAATGTTAAAAGTTTCTTTTTAGGGGAACCACCCCTTTAAGGTCTGGAGACCTTAATGTGGTTCTTCTTGAGCCACTTCTTTGTTGCCTTGGCGGTATGTTTTGGGTCATTGTCATGCTGGAAGATCCATTCACGATTCATCTTCAGTGTTCTGGCCAAGGGAAGAAGGTTCTCATCTAAGGTTTTACAATACATGGCCCCGTCTATTGGCCCCCCAATGCGGCAAAGTCGGTCTGTACCTATAGGAGAGAAACACCTCAAATTATAATGTTTCCACCTCCTTGCTCTGAAGCCTCATACACACAACCGTTTTTCTCAGCAAAAACGATTCAAGTATATAAATGCTGGCGGCAGAGCTTTTTTGCCAAGAAAAAGGGTCTTTGTATGTTTTTTGGCGAGAAAACTGTCATGGATCTCGATGAGAAGAAAGAGAACTTGCTCTCTTTTTTCTCGTCGGGAGTCTCAATTTTATTGTCGCGTTTCTCGTCACGCTGGTTTACGACGAGAAACACGTTCGTGTGTATGCTTAGAAACGCGCGCATGCTCAGAATAAAGTATTAGGCAGGAGAGCACCTTCGGTAAAATTAGCGTCCGTAATGGAGATAGCACATTCGTCACGCTGTAACAGACTGAAAAGCGCGAATCGTCTCTCACCAAACTTTTTCTTAACACGCAGTAACATGAGATTAGCAAAAGCAGCCCCAAGGGTGGCGCCAGTGAGTGAGTGAGTGAGAAACGTATATAGCGCAGTACAAGCAAACTAAATCACCTCTGGGCGCTCGTTGTCCATTTCTCCTTTGAAGAGATGGGTTTTGATCTTTCTCCTAAAGGCCTAAAGGCCAAGTGGTTCTCCTCCAGCCGAATGCTGATTGGTAAAGCGTTCCATAGTCTGGGGCCTTGGACCGCAAAACTTCTTTCTCCTTTGGACTTGTATCTGGCTTTGGGTATCTGGAGTAGATTTTGATTGGTGGATCGCAGAACGCGATTGGGGTTGTGGGCTTTTAGTTTTTCGCATAGATATTGGGGGGCATTTCCCAGAATACACTTATGTGTCAGACAGAGTGCTTTGAAAGTAATTCTGTCTTTTACTGGCAACCAATGAAGGGATCTCAGTGAAGGTGAGATTAATTCCCATGGTTTTTTCCCAGTCACAAGTCTGGCTGGATTATTTTTCAACCCTCTCCTCCTCTATACAACAATAATAATTAAATGAAACAAATGTTAAAGGAACACTAAAGGTTTGTTTTTTATTAGTTCAATTGATTGCTGTAAGCTAAAGCATTTAAATATTACTTACCTCGTTTTTCCTTTTGACCTCCAAAATACAGTAGTCCAGGTTTGAAAATGTTATTTCCTGTCTCTCCTCTGGTTGCTTTCCATCAGCACCTGAGCTGTTTTGCATGGTGGAAAGTAGAATGTTCTCACCCCCTCCCTATGACTACAGCCCTGCGTGAAGATGCTCTTATCCCTCACAGGCATGGAGGCTAAGCCGAATGGTAAATGTAGTTCCCATTAGGCTGTGATGTAGCAAGAATATAGCAAGAACCGTAAACCAGGAAGTCAGTGAGAATAACGATTCAGGAGTGACGGAGGTGAATAAAACGGCTCGATTTCAACAGGATTCAAACTAGTTATAATGCAAAACATTACTTTTTACTTTATCTGCTACTGTCAGACTTTAATTTTAAGAGTAAAATATTTTTGTCTTTACAACCCCTTTAATTGTCAAATAAGAAACAAAAACTGTGTAAATTGTAGTGCCTCCTTACACTAGTTGTTAGTGACCAAAATCCCCCTTATATTAGTGGTCAGTGGAGTAAGGCCGCGTACACACGATAGGTTAAACAGATGAGAACGGTCTGATGGACCGTTTTCATCGGACCAAACCGATCGTGTGTGGGCGCCATCGGTTATTTATCCATCGGTTAAAAAAAAGGGAACTTGTTTTAAATGTAACCAATGGATTCCTAACCGATAGAAGAAAACCGATCGTTAGTGGGCACGAACATCGGTTAAAAATCCACGCATGCCTCAGAATCAAGTCGATGCATCCTTGGAAGCATTGAACTTAATTTTTTTCAGCACGTCGTTGTGTTTTACGTCACCGCGTTCTGACACGATCAGTTTTTTAACCGATGGTGTGTAGGCACATTAGACCATCAGTCAGCTTCATCGGTTAACCGATGAAAACAGTCCATCAGACCGTTCTCATTGGTTTAACCTATCGTGTGTACGCGGCCTTATGCTCCTTATATTAGTGGTCAGTGAAGTAAAGCTCCTTACATCAATGTTTATTGGAGAATTTAGCTATTTCCTATTGGAGATCAGTAGAGTAATGCTCCTTACATTAGTGATTAGTGGAGAAATGCTCCTTACATCGGTGATTATTAGACTGTTGACCTATTACATTGGTGGTCAGTGGAGAAATACTTCTTATATTGGTTTTCATTGGAGAATGCACCACTAACATTGGTGATCTGTGTAGAAATGCTACTTACTATTGGCGTTTATTGGTGAATTGACCACTTAGATTGGTAAACAGTGGATTAATGCTCCTTGCATTAGTAGTCAGTGGAGAAATGCTCCTTACATTGGTGATCATTGGAAAATGTACCTATTACATTGGTGATCAGTGGAGAAATATTTCTTATATTGGTTATCATTTGAGAATAAGCCCCTTACATTGGTGATCTGTGGACAAATGCCCCTTAGATGGGTGATCATTGGAGAATTGGCCCCTTACATTGGAGATCTTTGGATAATTGACCCCTTAGATTGGTGATCTTTGGAGAATTGACCCCTTAGATTGGTGATCTTTAGAGAATTGACCCCTTAGATTGGTGATCTTCAGAGAATTGACCCCTTAGATTGGTGATCATTGGAGAATTGGCCCCTTACATTGGAGATCTTTGGAGAATTGACCCCTTAGATTGGTGATCTTTGGAGAATTGACCCCTTAGATTGGTGATCTTTAGAGAATTGACCCCTTAGATTGGTGATCTTTGGAGAATTGACCCCTTTGATTGGTGATCTTTGGAGAATTGACCCTTTGATTGGTGATCTTTGGAGAATTGACCCCTTAGATTGGTGATCTTCGGATAATTGACCCCTTTGGTTGGTGATCTTTGGAGAATTGACCCCTTAGATTGGTGATCTTCGGAGAGTTGACCCCTTAGATTGGTGATCTTTGGAGTATTGACACCTTAGATTGGTAAACAGTGGAGTAATGCTTCTTACATTGGTGATCATTGGATAATTGACCCATTACATTAGTGGTCAGTGGAGAAATACATCTTATATTGGTTATCATTGGAGAAATGCTCCATACATTGGTGTTTAGTGAGGAATTGACCCCTTAGATTGGTGATTATTGGTGAATTGACCCCTTAGATTGGTACACAGTGGAGTAATACTCCTTATATTGGTGATCATTGGAGAATTGACCCATTACATTGGTGCTCAGTGGAGAAATACTTCTTATATTGGTTATCATTGGACAATAGGCCTCTAACATTGGTGATCTGTGGAGAAATGCTCCTTACGTTTAGTTAAGTGAAAAATGACCCCTTAGGTTGGTGATCTATTGAGAATTGAGCCCTTAGATTGGTGATCTTTGGAGAATTGACCCCTTAGATTGGTGACTGTTGGAGAATTGACCCCTTAGATTGGTGATCTTTGGAGAATTGACCCCTTAGATTGGTGATTATTGGAGAATTGACCCCTTAGATTGGTGATCTTTGGAGAATTGGCCCCTTAGATTGGTGATCTTTGGAGAATTGAGCCCTTAGATTGGTGATCTTTGGAGAATTGAGCCCTTAGATTGGTGATTATTGGAGAATTGACCCCTTTGATTGGTGATCTTTGGAGAATTGAGCCCTTAGATTGGTGATCTTTGGAGAATTGACCCCTTTGCTTGGTGATCTTTGGACAATTGACCCCTTAGATTGGTGATCTTTGGAGAATTGAGCCCTTAGATTGGTGATCTTTGGAGAATTGAGCCCTTAGATTGGTGATTATTGGAGAATTGACCCCTCAGATTGGTAAACAGTGGAGTAATGCTTCACTCTGAATACAAATGTACGCCACACTTTTCAGATATTAATTTGTTAAAAAAAAAACTGAAAACCATTTATCATTTTCCTTCCACTTCACAATGATGTGCCACTTTGTGTTGGTCTATCACAAAAAAAATCCCAATAAAATAAATTTACGTTTTTGCTTGCAAAAGTTCAGGGGGTATGAATACTTTTTCAAGGCAGTGTAACATACCTGAAAAAAATCGTCCATCTTCCGCATTGAATGGAAAGTCATTGGTGGACATTTATTAAAAACTGGAGCATGGCAACCATTCAACTCCAGATTCTGGCTGCTCCAGTTTTGATAAATTGCTCCCATTGAAGGGATGGGGTTATGTTATGCCTCGTTTCCACTGCACGGATCGGGTCGGGTCAGTTATTTTGGAGCGGTTCAGATGGGTCCGGTCTAATCGCGTGAGCGTTTCCACTGCAAATCGGACCGTCAGGGACCATTCAGGGTTTAGTAAAAAATCCTAGCGCATCCACCAATCAGTGAGATGCATTTGTAGGTCCGCCCTAACCGAACCGTTCCACTCTCTCTAGTCCCTCATCTGAAGCAGGACCCTTGCTGGTGCGGTACGGTTCGGTTTTTCGGTACGCTTTCATAATGGAAACACCCAGAATAGCGTATCGTACGGAACCGTACCGAACCGATTCGCTCAGTGGAAACGAGGCATAAATTCCCAACTGGGTTGTTCCATACTTTGTGGGGTGTAAATGTTTTAGTGCTGTGTATACAATCAATGAATGTGTATCTAGAACACAAATCCAAGTCCTGTTTGCCTAATGGAGTTCTTCTCTTGTGTACCGGCGGCATCTGGGAAGTCTGAGCAAAGCCTATAGATAGAGTTCAGTTGCGTCAGCACCTTTTCTTATGGTCTTATCCATTAACACAGCCGTAGTGGAAGTGCCGCTCTCCTTTTACTTCAGGTACACAGTCTCTGCATTAGCTGCAAAGTGATTTCCTGCGGAGGTGACAACCACGTGTTTTCCTCTGGGAGCTCCTACTACTATTACTACAAGTGCTGCCAAAAGACAGACCTGGAAATACTACAATGTACAGCCCATCGGGGAAGCCAGGAGAGCAGTCAGTAAAATAATGGCTTGGACACAGCCTATCGGGGAAGCCAGGAGAACAGTCAGTAAAATAAGGCTTGGACACAGCTTATAGGGGAAGCCAGGAGAACAGTCAGTAAAATAATGGCTTGGACACAGCTTATAGGGGAAGCCAGGAGAACAGTCAGTAAAATAAGGCTTGGACACAGCTTATAGGGGAAGCCAGGAGAACAGTCAGTAAAATAAGGCTTGGACACAGCTTATAGGGGAAGCCAGGAGAACAGTCAGTAAAATAAGTCTTGGACACAGCTTATAGGGGAAGCCAGGAGAACAGTCAGTAAAATAAGGCTTGGACACAGCTTATAGGGGAAGCCAGGAGAACAGTCAGTAAAATAAGACTTGGACACACCTTTAGGAGAAGCCAAGAGACACAGTCAGTAAAATTATGGCGTGGACAGGGATGGACTGGCCATCGGGACTACTGGGAGATTCCCGATGGGCAGATGGCTCAGTGGGCCGGTCGGAGGTCTGCGGCGATCTACCCGTCATTCGCCAACAGCTGGTGCCTGACGGATAGATTTAGATCTTGTCCATCCCCATTTGCTTGTGACATCATCTGGGATGGACGAGAACAGAGAAGAGGCCACCGGGGAGCCGAGTGAGTGCCGTGACAGGAGAGAGAACATATTACACACGCTTCCTGCGCTACTCTGCATGCTGGCTGGTAAAGGATGTGCACCATAATGTACCATGTGCCCTTATGTGCTATGTGCCCCGATGTGCTGTGCCTCAATGTGGTGTGCCCTGATGTACCATGTGCCCTGATATGCCCTGTGCCCCGATGTGCTGTGCCTCAATGTGGTGTGCCCTGATGTACCATGTGCCCTGATATGCCCTGTGCCCCGATGTGCTGTGCCTCAATGTGGTGTGCCCTGATGTACCATGTGCTCTGATATGCCCTGTGCCCCGATGTGCTGTGCCTCAATGTGGTGTGCCCTGATGTACCATGTGCCCTGATATGCCCTGTGCCCCGATGTGCTGTGCCTCAATGTGGTGTGCCCTGATGTACCATGTGCCCTGATATGCCCTGTGCCCCGATGTGCTGTGCCTCAATGTGGTGTGCCCTGATGTGATGTGCCCTGTACCCTGATGTGCTGTGCTCTGTACCCTGATGTGCTGTGCCATGTGCCCTGATGTGTTGTGCCCTGGGCCGGTCTGGATGAAGTCCAGGGCCACATTTTTGTCCCAGTCCAGCCCTGGGCTTGGACACCCTAAATAGCATAGATATCAAGCAAGATAGGACAGGATGGCATAACCATAAGAAAGGACTTCCCAAAAATTGTCTCCTACAGACTAACAGTAGTGTAATGACTTGGTCAGCACACTACAATACATTTCAAAGATGCATAGATTGTAAACTATTAAGTTAGAGACCGATATGGGGTTTTCTCTGGCAGATATATGATGCCAATTTTTGCGGCTGATATTTTAGGCCGATTTTTCTTTTTTTTGGCAGGTGGCACTGGTTGTCACTGATTGGCACTGGCAGGTGGCACTGGTTGTCACTGATTGGCACTGGCAGGTGACACTGGTTGCCACTGATTGGCACTGGCAGGTGACACTGGTTGCCACTGATTGGCACTGGCAGGTGGCACTGGTTGCCACTGATTGGCACTGGCAGGTGACACTGGTTGCCACTGATTGGCACTGGCAGGTGACACTGGTTGCCACTGATTGGCACTGGCAGGTGACACTGATTGGCACTGGTTGGCACTGGCAGGTGTCACTGTTTGGCACTGGCAGGTGACACTGGTTGGCACTAGCAGGTGACACTAATTGGCACTGGTTGGCACTGGCAGGTGTCACTATTTAGCACTGGCAGGTGGCACTGGTTGGCATTGGCAGGTGGCACTTGTTGGCACTGGCAGGTGTAACTGATTGGCACTGGCAGGTGACATTGGGTGGCACTGGCAGGTGGCACTGGCCGATTTCTTTTAACTTTAATGGCATCCCAGTCTAAAGGCCCGTACACACACAGAAAGTAAAAACTATTGTTTTTTTTTTCAAAATTGTCGCTCTATTTTTGTTTATAGCGCAAAAAATAAAAACCACAGAGGTGATCAAATACCACCAAAAGAAAGCTCTATTTGTGGGGAATAAATAAAGTAACGCAGTGGAGTATCCAAAAAAATTGCCTGGTCGTGAAGGGGGTAAATCTTCCGGATGGCAAGTGGTTAACCACTTGTTGACCAGCGCATCAACTATATACGTCGGCACAATGGCTCAGCTCAGCATAGGGAAGTACAGGTATGTCCCCTTTAAGAGGTGGCACTGTGGGCGCGCAGGCCGCGAGCTCTGTGAGTGTGACGTCAGGTCACGTGGACTCGATGTCCGCTGGAATTCCCACGATCATCTCGTGGAGAGGAATAACGGGGAAATGCTGATGTAAACAAGGCATTTCCCTGTTTTGTCTAGTGACAGGACACTGATCACAGCTCCCTGTAATCAGGAGCAGTGATCAGTGTCCTGTCACACGTAGCCCATCCCCCCCACAGTTAGAACACATCCCTAGGACACACTTAACCCCTTGATCGCCTCCTAGTGTTTAACCCCTTCTCTGCCAGTGTCATATACACAGGCATTTTTATAGCACTGATCGCTGTATATATAACAATGGTCCCAAAATGACGTCAAAATTGTCCGATGTGTCCACCATAATGTCGCAGTCACGATAAAAATCGCTGATCGCCGCCATTACTAGTAAAAAAAAAATTACTAATAAAAATGCCATAAAACGATCTCCTATTTTGTAGACACTATGGCCCGGATTCACGTAGATCGGCGCATCTTCATGTCGGCGTAGCGTATCGAATATACTCTACGCCGACCCGGCGCAGAGCGGCGAGTACAGTATTCACAAAGCACTTGCCCCCAAATCTACGCTGGGTTCCCTCGGCGTAACTCGTCGTAAGTGGATGTGGGCGTGAGGCATGCTAATGAGGTGTGACCTCATGTAAATGAAGGGCCGAGCGCCATCAAGTTACAAATAACATACGGCGCATACGCCGTCCCCCAGTGCGTCGGGACGAATGCCTAAGATACGTCAATACACTGCCTACGATGTGAACGTAACCTACGCCCAGCCCTATTCACGTACAACGTAAACTACGTAAAATTCGACGGCTGTTCCCTGGTCCATACCTTTGAATGGGTTGCGCCACCTATATGGTGGAATAACTTTACGCCGGACGTAAGCCTTACGTAAACCGCGTATCTTTTCCGCCTGGCGCATCTACGTTCGTAAATCAATGTATCTCCCTCATTTGCATATTTGCAATGGGGCGTCCAGCGTAACTATGCGCCCAAGATACGCCGGCGTAGGCAAGTTACGTCGGTGGACTGAAGCCTATTTTTCAGGCGTATCTAGCTTGGGGAATCGACGCAGGGATACGACGGCGCACATTTGTACTTACGACGGCGTATCTCTAGATACGCAGGCGTAAAGCTTTGTGAATCCGGGCCTATAACTTTTGCGCAAACCAATCAATAAACGCTTATTGCGATTTTTTTTTTACCAAAAATAGGTAGAAGAATATGTATACGAATACGTATTTTTATATATTTTTTGGGGATATTTATTATAGCAAAATGTAAAAAATATTGAATTTTTTTCAAAATAGTCGCTCTATTTTTGTTTATAGCGCAAAAACTAAAAACCGCAGAGGTGATCAAATACCACCAAAAGAAAGCTCTATTTGTGGGGAAAAAAGGACGCCAATTTTGTTTGGGAGCCACGTCGCACGACTGCGCAAATGTCAGTTAAAGCGACGCAGTGCCGAATCGCAAAAACTGGCCAGGTCCTTTACCTGCATAAAGGTCCGGGTCTTAGGTGGTTAAAGCAAAGCAGTGCCGAAACTCAAAAAATGGCCTGGTCTTTGGGCAGCCAAATCCTCCGGGGCTAAAGTGGTTAAAGTAACGCAGTGCAATATCCCAAAAAATGGCCTGGTCAGGAAGGGGGGGTAAATCTTCTGGATGGAATGTGGTTAATTAGTACCAGTTTGCGTTTATCATGTGTTTGTGTCGTGCTGGCTAAATATATAATCTTTTTCCATCTCTGAAGTCTATGGGTAATAGGCGACCTGTATGAATATTATATTCCTGCCCATCGTCGTTCATTGCCAGTTCATTTAAATAAACAATAAGCTAAAAGCAAATCCTGGACCCGACACGCGGGGATGAATCGCGTCAGTAATTTCATGCGGCCTCCACTGAAGCTGCTGGATCCCTCCAGAGATGCTTCACATCCTCCTTTGTTATTGTATCTTCTACAGAGTCATGTCATCAGCAGAAATGGAATCATCGGTGTCTGAGTCCACTTCAAGGTCATCGTTATTCTCAACAGACGGGTTATCATTCGTTGCGTTATGACGTCCAACCCCCAATTATGTATTTTATTGGTCAGTGAAAGAAGGATCCCCTTACATTGGTGGTCAGTGAGAGAAGGACCCTCTTATATTGGTGATTAGTGAGAGACGGACCCTCTTATATTGGTGGTCAGTGAGAGACGGACCCTCTTACATTGGTGGTCAGTGAGAGAAGGACCCTCTTATATTGGTGGTCAGTGAGAGAAGGACCCTCTTATATTGGTGGTCAGTGAGAGACGGACCCTCTTACATTGGTGGTCAGTGAGTAAAGGACCCTCTTATATTGGTGGTCAGTGAGAGACGGACCCTCTTACATTGGTGGTCAGTGAGAGAAGGACCCTCTTATATTGGTGATCAGTGAGTGAAGGACCCTCTTATATTGGTGATTAGTGAGAGACGGACCCTCTTATATTGGTGGTCAGTGAGTAAAGGACCCTCTTATATTGGTGGTCAGTGAGTAAAGGACCCTCTTACATTGGTGGTCAGTGAGAGAAGGACCCTCTTATATTGGTGGTCAGTGAGAGAAGGACCCTCTTATATTGGTGGTCAGTGAGAGACGGACCCTCTTACATTGGTGGTCAGTGAGTAAAGGACCCTCTTATATTGGTGGTCAGTGAGAGACGGACCCTCTTACATTGGTGGTCAGTCAGAGAAGGACCCTCTTATATTGGTGGTCAGTGAGAGAAGGACCCTCTTACATTGGTGGTCAGTGAGAGAAGGACCCTCTTACATTGGTGGTCAGTGAGAGACGGACCCTCTTATTTTGGTGGTCAGTGAGAGAAAGACCCTCTTACATTGGTGGTCAGTGAGAGAAAGACCCTCTTACATTGGTGGTCAGTGAGAGACGGACCCTCTTATATTGGTGGTCAGTGAGAGACGGACCCTCTTACATTGGTGGTCAGTGAGTGACGGACCCTCTTATATTGGTGGTCAGTGAGAGACGGACCCTCTTACATTGGTGGTCAGTGAGAGAAGGACCCTCTTATATTGGTGGTCAGTGAGAGAAGGACCCTCTTACATTGGTGGTCAGTGAGAGAAGGACCCTCTTACATTGGTGGTCAGTGAGAGACGGACCCTCTTATATTGGTGGTCAGTGAGTGAAGGACCCTCTTATATTGGTGGTCAGTGAGAGACGGACCCTCTTACATTGGTGGTCAGTGAGAGACGGACCCTCTTATATTGGTGGTCAGTGAGAGACGGACCCTCTTATATTGGTGGTCAGTGAGAGAAGGACCCTCTTACATTGGTGGTCAGTGAGTAAAGGACCCTCTTACATTGGTGGTCAGTGAGAGAAAGACCCTCTTACATTGGTGGTCAGTGAGAGAAAGACCCTCTTACATTGGTGGTCAGTGAGTAAAGGACCCTCTTACATTGGTGGTCAGTGAGAGAAGGACCCTCTTGCATTGGTGGTCAGTGAGTAAAGGACCCTCTTATATTGGTGGTCAGTGAGAGAAGGACCCTCTTCTATTGGTGGTCAGTAAGAGAAAGACCCTCTTATATTGGTGGTGAGTGAGAGAAGGACCCTCTTCTATTGGTGGTTAAAGAGAGCAAGAAGCCTTTTACATTGGTGGTCTGTGGGAAATGGACCCGCTTACATTGCTGGCCAGTTGGTAAAGGACACTCTTACATTGGTGGTCAGTGAGAGACGGACCCTCTTATTTTGGCGATCGTGTGTATGAGGCATAGGCATTAGCGCTGCGTCGCTTCAAAATTGAAGCCTCATGTCGTGTCAGGAGCCATTGGAAGCCTTTCAACGCCTCCCATTCAAGTCTATGGTAACGCTCTGGCAGGCATTTTCGGCGCGGTTTTGGTGCGGTTGGGGCGCGGTAAAATTGTTTTTTTTTTTAGTCACTCTCAATTGTGGAGCAGCCTTAACGCTCATCAAATGCTACGAAACCGCGCATAGGGCGTTTAGGGAGAGTTTTTAATGCTTGTAAAACACCCCATTCTAAAGCTCATTGATGCCTGTCTGACGCTCACACTAACGCCAGAAAAACGCTATAGAAGCGTTTGTTGAGTGTCCGAAATTTGTTCAAGTGTGAACAAGCCCTTTAACTGAATGTTTTTTTTTTTCTTTACAAGGTGATCTTTTACAATCACTTTAAGTTTGGAAAGTTACATAGTTAATTAATAGGGGAGGTTGAAAAGAAACACGTCCATCCAGCCCAACCTATGTGTGTGATTACGTGTCAGTGTTACATTGTATATCCCTGTATGTTGTGGTCGTTCAGGTGATTATCCAATAGTTTTTTGAAACTATCGATGCTCCCCGCTGAGACCACCGCCTGTGGAAGGGAATTCCACATCCTTGCTGCTCTTACAGTAAAGAACCCTCTACGCAGTTTAAGGTTAAACCTCTTTTCTTCTAATTTTAATGAGTGGCCACGCGTCTTATTAACCGCTTAACGCCCGCCACACGACTATGTACGTCCACAGAATGGCACGTACAGGTAGATGGGCGTACATGTACATCCCTGCCTTCTTGCGGGTCTGGGGTCCGATCGGGACCTCCTCCGCTGTGTGCAGCGGGCGGCTTAACTCCGGGAGCGATCCATGCTGAGGGGGCGGCTGTTCGTTTCTGTCCGCCCCCTCGTGATCGCTCCCAGCCAATCCGGCATCCCCCCGCCTTGTCACTTTCTCTGCCTGTATAATGTAAACATAGGCAGAGAAAAGTGATGTGGGCTCTCCTCTCCTCTGTATTTTCAATCCGCCGAGAGGAGAAGTAAGTCGCACCAACAGCACACTGACACCACACACATAGGCACATTTAACCCCTTCCGATCACCCCCCCAGCCCCCTGTCACACTGTCACTCATTGCAGTGATCATATATTTACTGATCACTGCATTTAGTGTCAGTGTGACAGGCAGTGTGACAAGCAGTTAGTGTTAGGTCCAGGGTAGCCCCGTCCCCCCCCCTAAATAAAGGTTTAACCCCTTGATCACCGCCCTAGTTAACCCTTTCACCCCCTATTGCCAGTGTCACTAAGCGATCATTTTTCTGATCGCTGTATTAGTGTCGCTGTTGCCGCTAGGTAGCTAATTTTTTTTTTATTGCAATTTATTTTACTAAAGACATGTAGCTCCTCCCTCCCCCATACCTCAGCCTGTCATCTACTAGGATCCCAGGTCCTTTTCCATCCTAGATTCCCCCAGAGCTCCTCCCTCCCCCATACCTCAGCCTGTCATCTACTAGGACCCCAAGGTCCTTTTCCATCCTAGATTCCCCCCAGAGGTCCCCCCCCATAGCTGAGCTCCTCCCTCCCCCATACCTCAGCCTGTCATCTACTAGGACCCCTAGGTCCTTTTCCATCCTAGATTCCCCCCAGAGCTCCTCCCTCCCCCATACCTGAGCTCCTCCCTCCCCCATACCTCAGCCTGTCATCTACTAGGACCCCCAGGTCCTTTTCCATCCTAGATCCCCCCCCCCATAGCTGAGCTCCTCCCTCCCCCATACCTCAGCCTGTCATCTACTAGGACCCCCAGGTCCTTTTCCATCCTAGATTCCCCCCAGAGCTCCTCCCTTCCCCATACCTGAGCTCCTCCCTCCCCCATACCTCAGCCTGTCATCTACTAGGACCCCCAGGTCCTTTTCCATCCTAGATTCCCCCCCCCCCCCATAGCTGAGCTCCTCCCTCCCCCATACCTCAGCATGTCATCTACTAGGACCCCCGGGTCCTTTTCCATCCTAGATTCCCCCAGAGCTCCTCCCTCCCCCATACCTCAGCCTGTCATCTACTAGGACCCCCGGGTCCTTTTCCATCCTAGATTTCCCCAGAGCTCCTCCCTCCCCCATACCTCAGCCTGTCATCTACTAGGACCCCTAGGTCCTTTTCCATCCTAGATTCCCCCCAGAGCTCCTCCCTCCCCCATACCTCAGCCTGTCATCTACTAGGACCCCCAGGTCCTTTTCCATCCTAGATCCCCCCCCCATAGCTGAGCTCCTCCCTCCCCCATACCTCAGCCTGTCATCTACTAGGACCCCCGGGTCCTTTTCCATCCTAGATTCCCCCCAGAGCTCCTCCCTCCCCCATACCTCAGCCTGTCATCTACTAGGACCCCCAGGTCCTTTTCCATCCTAGATCCCCCCAGAGCTCCTCCCTCCCTTATACCTCAGCTTGTCATCTACTAGGACCCCCGGGTCCTTTTCCATCCTAGATTCCCCCCAGTTCTCCTCCCTCCCCCATACCTCAGCCTGTCATCTACTAGGACCCCAAGGTCCTTTTCCATCCTAGATTCCCCCCAGAGGTCCCCCCCCCCCATAGCTGAGCTCCTCCCTCCCCCATACCTCAGCCTGTCATCTACTAGGACCCCCAGGTCCTTTTCCATCCTAGATTCCCCCCAGAGCTCCTCCCTCCCCCATACCTGAGCTCCTCCCTCCCCCATACCTCAGCCTGTCATCTACTAGAACCCCCAGGTCCTTTTCCATCCTAGATTCCCCCCCCCCCCCCCCCATAGCTGAGCTGCTCCCTCCCCCATACCTCAGCCTGTCATCTACTGGGACCCCCGGGTCCTTTTCCATCCTAGATTCCCCCCAGAGCTCCTCCCTCCCCATACCTCAGCCTGTCATCTACTGGGACCCCCGGGTCCTTTTCCATCCTAGATTCCCCCCAGAGCTCCTCCCTCCCCCATACCTCAGCCTGTCATCTACTGGGACCCCCGGGTCCTTTTCCATCCTAGATTCCCCCCAGTGCTCCTCCCTCCCCATACCTCAGCCTGTCATCTACTGGGACCCCGGGTCCTTTTCCATCCTAGATTCCCCCCAGAGCTCCTCCCTCCCCCATACCTCAGCCTGTCATCTACTGGGACCCCCGGGTCCTTTTCCATCCTAGATTCCCCCCAGAGCTCCTCCCTCCCCCATACCTCAGCCTGTCATCTACTAGGATCCCAGGTCCTTTTCCATGATTGACCATTCCATTATTGGAAGCCTGCTGTCTTGTAGACACGTGGACACTGGAATTTAAATTTAGGTTCGGATGCAATCTGTTCATTGGAGAATTGTATTTGGTCATATTTGTGTTATATGACCTGATTCGTTTGCGGAATTCGTTTCATATTTTCGGCAATCAGCTCATATATTGGTTGGTCCAAGTGGAATTGAAAAATTTGGCAATTCTTTCTGGAAGATTACTATATATCAGATGAAGTATAGACAAAGCCCAATTGGAAGGATCCAATCATTTTATATGCTAGTCCAATACACCAAGAGAAATGGCATGAGCTGATTGGACGATATCGCCTGGCGTCATCCAAATGAATGAACGGAACGAAAATTGAATCCATTTGTAAACCGAATTATCAAACAAATTTGAAAATGAATTTCCCAAATGTGTCCGTATTTCTTTCACATCATGTGACGTCATCCAACATGCATTTGTTAACCACTTAAGCCCCGGACCATTATGCAGGTTAAGGACCTGGCCCCTTTTTGCGATTCGGCACTGCGTCGCTTTAACTGAGAATTGCGCGGTCGTGCGACGCGGCTCCCAAACAAAATGTTTTTCTCACAAATAGAGCTTTCTTTTGGTGGTATTTGATCACCTCTGCGGTTTTTATATTTTGCGCTATAAACAAAAATAGAGCGACAATTTTAAAAAAATTCAATATTTTTTACTTTTTTCTATAACTAATATCCCCAAAAAACATATAAAACATTTTTTTCCTCAGTTTAGGCCAATATAAAAAAATTGCAATAAGCGTTTATCGATTGGTTTGCGCAACATTTATAGCGTTTACAAAATAGGGGATAGTTTTATGGCATTTTTATTAATAATTTTTTTTTTACTACTAATGGCGGCGATCATCAATTTTTTTTCGTGACTGCGACATTATGGCGGACACATCAGACACTTTTGACCCCTTTTTGGAACCATTGTCATTTTCACAGCGAAAAGTGCTATAAAAATGCATTGATTACTGTGAAAATGGCAATGAAGGGGTTAACCACTGGGTGGCGCTAATGGGTTAGGTGTGCCCTAAGGAAGTGATTCTTACTGTAGGGGGGCGTGGCTGTTGGCGTGACGACACTGATCGTCGTTCCCTTTATCAGGGAACAGACGATCAGTGTCACTGCCACACACAAGAACGGGGAAGGTGTGTTAACACTAGGGTTGTCCCGATACCACTTTTTTAGGACCGAGTACAAGTACCGATACTTTTTTTGAAGTAGTCACCGATACCGAATACCGATACTTTTTTTTAAATGTGTCCACAAATGCAGCCATGTCCCCCACAAATTCAGCCATGTCCCCCACAAATGCAGCCATGTCTCCCACAAATGCAGCCATGTCCCCCACAAATGCAGCCATGTCTCCCACAAATGCAGCCATGTCCCTCACAAATGCAGCCATGTCTCCCACAAATGCAGCCATGTCCCCCACAAATGCAGCCATGTTCCACACAAATGCAGCCAGGTCCCCCACATATGCAACCATGTCCCTCCAGCCATGTCCCTCTAGCCATGTCCCTCTAGCCATGTCCCTCCAGCCATGTCCCTCTAGCCATGTCCCTCTAGCCATGTCCCTCTAGCCATGTCCCTCCAGCCATGTCCCTCCAGCCATGTCCCTCTAGCCATGTCCCTCCAGCCATGTCCCTCCAGCCATGTCCCTCTAGCCATGTCCCTCCAGCCATGTCCCTCCAGCCATGTCCCTCCAGCCATGTCCCTCTAGCCATGTCCCTCTAGCCATGTCCATACCTAGCCCCCGCCGCCGCACGGAGATCATCACAGCATTCATTTGAATAGCTGTTTTGCCCGCGCGTATAGACACTCCCCCTTGCTCGGGATTGGACAGATCACGATCACCCATCCAATCCCGAGCAAGGGGGAGTGTCTATACGCGCAGGAACACTACAGCTATTCAAATGAAAGCTGTGATGTTCCCGCACGTTCCCGTTTAACCCATGCGGCGCGGCTTTCGATGCGGCAGCTTTGGCGGCGCCGGGGTGGGGGGAGTATTCTATTTAGGCATCGGGGGTATTTGCGGGAGTACTCCCGCAAATACTCGGTATTGGTCCCCATACCGATACTGGTATCGGTATCGGGACAACCCTAGTTAACACATACCTCTCCCTGTTCTTCAGCTTCTGTGACCAATCGTGGGACACGGGCGGCGAGCGGGTCCCGCGGGCACGGTCACAAAGCTTTGGCCTGAGTCGCGAGCGCACCGCCGGCTGGGCTCTTAAAGGGGACATATATATATACGTCCCTGTGCCCACCCGTGCCATTCTGTGGACGTATATCGTCGCGCAGCGGTCCTTAAGTGGTTAATTTCGAAATAATTATTATTTTTTTAATTCATTAACATTTGTTAATATGTCTATTTTGAGATTTGTATACATTTAAATCTCTGATAATGAAATTTTCCGTTTCAAATATTTCATTGAATTTTATAATTATCAACAAAATTCCATCAACAGAGCATATACAATAATATAATCTAAATAGATATTCTATTAACAGAACATGTACAATAGAATAATAGAAAAAGGAGAAATCATTCAGGAAAGTAACTCTTATAAATGTAAATGAAAATAGATAACCTAGAGGATTGTAGGATAAGATTATGTAACATGAAATGTCATACTCATAGTTTGACGGCAAGTACTGTATTTATTGGCATACAACACTCACTTTTTCACCCTGCAAATTGGTTGCAAATAGTGTGTGTATTATACGCCGATACTGAAATTTTGGCTGCCTCGGAGAGAACGGGGAGTGGGTGGGACGAGCGCTGTCAGATTACATACAGCGAGAGTCTCCTGTTTACTCGGCGGCCTCTGTAATAGGAAGTCCCGCCTCCTGGGCCGGCATTGGATCAGCGTTCTGTCTATCATAGAAGCCGGTCCCCACATGTCCCGGGACCAGGGGCGGACTGACCATTGAGGCACTTGGGCACTGCCCGAGGGCCCCATGCCACTAGGGGGCCCCATCAGGGTTGCCAGGCTCAGTAAAACCAGTATGTAAAAATCATTTTTTTTGTTACATCTGTCCCTGATATGTCTGAAAACTGACATGCTTTTGATGTGAAAATCCCAAAATTTTATCTGCCCGCCTCTGCACTGCCTCTTGGCGTGGTAGCCATCTGGGGCCAGGGGCCCTATAATCTTCTATTGCCCGTGGGCCCCATGAGTTGTCAGTCCGCCCCTGCCCGGGACTGTCCCGCAATTGACATGTCTGTCCTGGCTCCCGGGCACCTTCTTTCTGGGACAGTACAATGTCCCCGGAATGAAATAGAGGGCACAGCCACCCCCTACTAACTAATAACTACATTTCCGGAACTGGTTGCTAGGGCCGGCGCTGCCTGGCATCTTGCAACCAGTGACAATTTTCTCTCAGACAGTGAGACCGGGAGCGAGGCCTGCGCCTAGTGCAGCACTGCTGTCCCCACCCACTTAAGCACCTCCTCCTTCTCCGGCACCCAGCAGCAAGCAGCAGGGACTGGTGTGATTTTTACTCTCCAGATAGTGACGCCACTTCTTTACAGCAGCACTGCATCTGGTGGCAGGCTATGGGTGGCAAGTGGCACTGCATCTGGTGGCAGGCTATGGGTGGCAAGTGGCACTGCATCTGGTGGCAGGCTATGGGTGGCCAGTGGCACTGCATCTGGTGGCAGGCTATGGGTGGCAAGTGGCACTGCATCTGGTGGCAGGCTATGGGTGGCAAGTGGCACTGCATCTGGTGGCAGGCTATGGGTGGCAAGTGGCACTGCATCTGGTGGCAGGCTATGGGTGGCAAGTGGCACTGCATCTGGTGGCAGGCTATGGGTGGCAAGTGGCACTGCATCTGGTGGCAAGTGGCACATTTACCTGACAAACAACCTGCCACCAAATTCTCTATCAACCCTGAGACTACATTTCCCCCTGCCCCTCATCTTTTTTTGGGGAAGATGAGAGAGATGGGAGGTGTCCCTGAATGGTAGTTTGGAATTGTGGTCACCCTAGATCAGGCGTCACTAAATGGCGGACCGCGGGCCGGTTCCGGCCCCAGTGGCCATTCTACCCGGACTGCAGCCTCGCCAGAAGAAGAATTGTCCTCTCCCTGTAGCCGGCTCATCCGACTCGCCCGTCTATCGCTGCTGCTATATACACAGCATGGAAGCCGCGGCATGTCCGTGCCTTCTCTAATGTCACTGCACTGCCCCCTCCCCATACTGTCTGTCTAATCACACAAAACATGAAGCGCAACTACTCTGGACAAAGGGCGGGACTTTTTAAGTTAAAACGTGTTGGATTGGTTGCTAGGCAGTGGGGCGGTCCCAGCAATAAATCACTCACTTTTAACGTGAAAAGTCCTGCCCATTGTCCAGAGCGCGCCCACGCTTCATGTGCTGTGTGAAAAAGGTAGGGTTTTGTGGTAAGGGGGGGCGAAGAGTGCTGTGCTGTAAGGGACAGTGGTTTTTGATATCGAGAGAGGACTCAAATGGGGGAGTCAGTCTGTGATGGGGGGTCAGTCTGCAATGGTGGAGTGTAGTCATTCTGCAATGGGGGGTGTCATTCTGCAATGGGGGGTGTCATTCTGCAATGGGGGGAGTCAGTCTGTTATGGAGGGTGAGTCTGTTATGGAGGGTGAGTCTGTGATAGAGGGGTCTGTGACTGTGGGGGGATCAGTCTGCAATGGGGGAGTCAGTCTGTGATGGAGGGGTCTGTGATTGTGATGGGGGGTCCGTCTGTAATGGGGGAGTCAGTCTGTGATGGAGGGGTCTGTGATTGTGATGGGGGAGTCAGTCTGTGATGGAGGGGTCTGTGATTGTGATGGGGGGTCCGTCTGTAATGGGGGAGTCAGTCTGTGATTGTGGAAGGGGGTCCATCTGTGATTGGCGGGATCAGTCTGTAATGGGGTCTGTGATTTTGGGGGGCTCTGTCTGTGATTGAGGGATCAGTCTGTAAAGGAGGGGTCTGTCTGTGATGGAGGGGTCTGTCTGTGATTGGGGGGATCAGTCTGTGATGGGGGGTTCGGTCTGTGATTGGGGGGGGATCAGTCTGTGATGGGGGTTCGGTCTGTGATTGGGGGGAGGTCCATCTGTGATTGTGGAAGGGGGTCCATCTGTGATTGGCGGGATCAGTCTGTAATGGGGGTCTGTGATTTTGGGGGGCTCTGTCTGTGATTGAGGGATCAGTCTGTGATGGAGGGGTCTGTCTGTGATGGAGGGGTCTGTCTGTGATGGAGGGGTCTGTCTGTGATTGGGGGGATCAGTCTGTGATGGGGGGTTGGGTCTGTGATTGGGGGGGATCAGTCTGTGATGGGGGTTCGGTCTGTGATTAGGGGGTCTGTGATTTGGGGGGTCAGTCTGTGATGGGTCAGGACCAGTTTGTGATGGGGAGTCTGTGATGGCGGGGTCAGTCTGTGATGGCGGGGTCAGTCTGTGATGGCGGGGTCAGTCTGTGATGGGTCAGGTCAGTCTGTGATGGGTGTCAGTCTGTAATGAGTGGTCTGTGATGGGGGGTCAGTCTGTGATGGGGGGGGTCAGTCTGCAATGAGGAGTCTGTGATTTGGGCAGTCAGTCTGTGATGGGGGGTCAGTCTGTGATGGGGGGTCATTCTGTGATGGGGGTCAGTCTGTAATGAGTGGTCTGTGATGGGGGGTGAGTCTGTGATGGGGGGGGTCAGTCTGTAATGAGGAGTCTGTGATTTGGGCAGTCAGTCTGTGATGGGGGGGGTCTGTGATGGGGGTTTGCGATGAGGCAGGTGGGATGTGACGTAAGGGGGGGGGGGGCACTGATGTAAAAGGGGGTCTGCGATGTGATGTGAAGGGGGGACTGAAGACACGGATGTAAAAGGGGGTCTGTGATTTCTGCACTAGCAAAGGGCAATAGAAAACAATCGTTTTCTATGTGTTCTGTTCACACTGCAACAGCGCCCCTGTGTGGCTGAGCAGTGTGGTGCAAAATGCAACTGAGCTGTGGTGCATACAAATGAATGAAATGTATTTTGACATTTCAATAAAATTGAAAGAAATAAAGCACAACATGTGATGTGTGTGGGTTGTAAAGGTGTGTGTGAGTGGTGATGGGGGGGGGGGCTCTGTGAAGTGGATGATATTATGTGGAGTCCTAGAACCAATATGGCATTCGGACCTCCGCTGGAACAATTTTTTTCTGACCGGACCCCCGTGAATTTTAATTGAGGAACTCCTTCCCTAGATGGTGCTCCCTGAGATGGGCATTGATCAGGCTGCATTCATGGCAATGGAGAGGCTGCAGATGGGCATTAATTAAGCTGCATTGATGGCCAATTGTGAGGCTGCAGATGGGCATTGATTAAGATGCATTGAAGGGCAATGGTGAGGCTGCAGATGGGCATTGATCAGGCTGCATTCATGGCAATAAGAAGGAGGCTGCGGATGGGCATTAATCAAGCTGCATTGATGGGCAATTTTGAGACTGCAGATGGGCATTGACCAAACTGCATTGATGGGCAATTGTGAGGCTACAGATTGGCATTGGTCAAGCTGCATTGATAGGCAATTGTGAGGCTACAGATGGGCATTGGTCAAGCTGCATTGATGGGCAATTGTGAGGCTGCAGATGAGCATTGATCAGGCTGCATTCATGGCAATAAGAAGGAGGCTGCGGATGGGCATTAATCAGGCTGCATTGATGGGCAATTTTCAGGCTACAGATGGGCATTGATCAGGCTGCATTGATGGGCACTGACCCTTATATTGCTTCAAAGTTCTGTATTTAAAATAAAAGTTTTTTTTACCTGAAACTTCCCTCTTAAAATGAAGGTGCGTGTTATACACCTTTACGTGTTATATGCCAATAAATACAGTAATTAAGAAATTAAGTTGATTGAAGAAAATTTTATTTTCATCCGAAAAAGGAATCAAACATGTCTGCCATCTTGTTCTTTTCCTCTAATGTAGTTCAGACACAGCCTGGAGGTACGTTTTTAGTTATCATCTTGCTGTAGGATGAACCTCTGATCAACTAGGTATATTCCATGCGGAATTGCATGGCGCTGAAAAAGGCTTTGGTAGTAGTTTTTAGTTCCGGGTGCCAAAATCTCCATACAAGGTGTGCAGGTTATTCATTGGAGTTGAACTGTTGGAAAAAACGTTTGACCGGTAGTGTAAATATAATTGGCGTACCAAGAACTGTTGGCACAATTATAGAAATTAAGTACTTTCCCCAGTTGACTAGCATTTGAATATATTTTATACCATTCTAATATATGGAAAGGTAGAATGAAGATACAGCGACCTACGCGTTTCAGCAATGAGCCATAATCACGGCTCGTTGCCGAAATGTGTAAGGCCGCGTACACACGATCGGTTCAAACCGATGAGAATGGTCTGACGGAAGTGGCCTGATGGTCTGACGTGCGTACACACCATCGGTCCAAAATCCGATCGGGTCAGAACGCGGTGACGTAGAACACAACGACGTGCTGAAAAAAACGAAGTTCAATGCTTCCAAGCATGTGTCGTCTTGATTCTGAGCATGCGCGGGTTTTTTAAACCGATGCTTTTGCGCACTAACGATTGGTTTGGACCGATGGTCAGGCGTCCATCAGTCCGATTTTGAAGCAAGTTTTAAAACTTTGGTACGACAGACCGATGGGCCGTACACACGCACGGTTTGGACCGATGAAACTGGACTTCAGTCCGTTCTCATCGGTTTGAACCGATCGTGTGTACGCGGCCTAAGTCGCTGTATTCTGTACACTCCACCTGTAACAATAAAGTGCTACACTCGGAACTCGGAAGAACATGTTGGGCCAGGGTGTTAGGAGAGCACCATGAGCTAGAGTACTGTTTGCCTAAGTCCTCAGGGAATGAATTTGGGCGTGGTTTCTTTCCTTTTATTGTAATGTACAGTATCTCACAAAAGTGAGTACACCCCTCACATTTTTGTAAATATTTTATTATATCTTTTCATGTGAAAACACTGAAGAAATTACACTATGCTACAATCAGTGTTAAAGGAGTAATTAGGGCCCTTTCACGCGGGTGCGTTTTTCCCGTGTTTTTGCCGCGTTTTTCGCGGTAAAAATAGCGCTATTAAAACGCCCCCCTTGCCCCCCCTCCATTGAAATGAATTAAAAACGCGGTAAAATCACGGCAAAATCTTGGTGTTTTTTCTGCGATTAAAATCGTGGCAAAACACCACGATTTTACCGCGTTTTTACCGCGTTTTTTAATTCATTTCAATGGTGAGGGGCATGGGGAGCGTTTTATGAGCGTTTTAATAGCGCTATTTTTACCGCGAAAATGCGGTAAAAACGCGGCAAAAACGCACCAGTGTGAAAGGGCCCTAGAGGAAAAAATGTTTTTGCTGAAATGACTGTTTACAGGGTATATAGACATAATAGTTAAAGGGGTAATCCCCCCAAAAAACTTTTTTTAACATTAGATTGAGGCTCGTTATGTCAAGGGGAATCGGGTGTTTTTTTTTTTAGAAACGAAGCAGTACTTACCGTTTTAGAAATGCATCGTCTCCGTCGCTTCCGGGTATGATCGTCTGGTCTGGGCGTGCCTATTTGATTGACAGACTTCCGACAGTCTTCCGACGGTCGCATACATCGCGTCACGAGTAGCCGAAAGAAGCCGAGCGCCGGTGCGGCTCTATACTGCGCCTGCGCACCGTCGTTCGGCTACTTTCGGAAAATCGTGACGCGATGTATCCGAACGTCGGAAGCCTGTCAATCAAATAGGAACGCCCTTCCCCGATGATCATACCCGGAAGCGTCGGAGACGATGCATCTCTAAAACGGTAAGTACTGCTTCGTTTCTAAAAAAAAAACACCCGATTCCCCTTGACAAAACGAGCCTCAATCAATGTTAAAAAAAGGTTTTTGGGGGAACTACCCCTTTAACTGATTCCTTTTAAAAATAGATAAAAATCAATCATATAATGTACCTGCAGTTTGGTTTCGTTTTTGCCTGTTGTTTCCTGTCTGTCTGATGTACAGAGACACATAGCCAATACAGAGCCAGTGATGGTTTGTAAAACGAAAGTGATTGGTGCTGAGGGGTTTTAGACACACAGTAATCACACCTCCTTGATTAGTGACCACAGAGAGAAAGCTCACAGCACTGTGGTGATCAGGAAACAGACAACCAGGAAGTGTGGAGATCAGAGAAAAATTACAGCAACTTGAGAGCGAAAACGAACGAGGACATGAAAACAGCACTGCATTAAGGTAAAGGAAGCTATTAAGATAAAAAAAATTAAAATTTCCTTTACAAACACTTTGATTTTGGCAGCAAATTTTGACTTAGCTTTAGTCTTAGGCCGCGTACGCACGATCAGACCGGTCCGATGAAACTGGTCTGCAAATGCAAACGGTGTCTCACCGATTGGAACATTGCCATTTCCTCCAATAGGCTGCGACTATTCATGCGATTTGATCTCTCAAATCGCAAGGCCAAATCGCTTCAATGTGAACCTAAGCGAAAAGATAGAAGAAAATATTTACAAAAATGTGAGGTGTGTACTTACTCTTGTGACGTACTGTATGTTGAGTGTTCGGCAATTCATATTAGAATCTGACCAAAAGCTGTCCGGAGCTGTACTCTTGGTTATAATGTGTTTATAATGCAAATTCTGGTAATTGTGGCGCCGTTTTTTTTTCTTGACTTTCCTTGGATATCCCAACTTATTCTACTTCACAGGCTCCGAACTGAATGAGCCGCGATCAGGTGAGCATCTGTCGGCTGTGGAGTCGCTAGCGAGATGGTGAGAGACATGGGTAACTCCGGCATGTTTCATAAATGGCATCTCTACCGCTGCCAATTCCCAATCACCCCAAATGATACATCTGATGTATCGGAAGTCGGACGTTTTTATTTACACACTTGTCAGTGCATGGTGAGCTTGGACGCCCCCAACTCCTTGACTGCCGGATGGATAGAGGCTTTTCCCGAAGACCACTTGCAGTGGAAGGAGTTACCGGATGCATGAAGCTGACTCTTTGCTGTAGTGGAGACTTTTTCCGTTTTCAGGGGAAGCCGAGACTCCAGATTAACTGAATATTACATTATCGTATATTGCTGGGGTTAGCAGAAGTTCCATAGAGCTATAGGGGATACCTGGAGGAGCAATAATAGAAGGGTTCGTGCTTCATATTTTGAGGTGTTTAGCTATATGTTCTCATGTTAATGACGTCTAAGAGCCACATGGTTTGAATCTGCGCATATCACGATGCATGGCTTTCAAAGGACTGGAATCTGCCTCTTATATCAGTATTGGGCATATTCTTCACTCCACAAGCCACTGTTGTAAAGCTTCTGAGGCCCCGTACACACGACCGGTTTTCTCGGCAGAATCCAGCAAGAAACTCGATGGGAGACGTATTCTGCCGAGAAAACCGGGTCGTGTGTACCGGTTTTCGTGTGTACACTTTTCGCCGAGAAAACTGTAGAGGAACTCGTCGAGCCAAAAAGAGAGCACGTTCTCTATTTCCTTCGACGGGCAATGGGAAAATTTGGCTCAACGAGTTTTTTTGACAGCCGAACAAGAAACTAGACGGGGAAAACGATGTGTTTCGACCGTTGAGTTTCTCGGTCGTGTGTACGCGGCCTCAGAGTACACCAGGAGCCTTGGCCATTGCACCATGTTCCTTGTGTCACTACAAGCTCCAGCTGGTGGACTGGCTTAACTGATGCATGCTTCTAAAACTTCAGCCCCTGCAAAGCCTGACAGCCGGTCACTCAATAAACAGGGTCTTTCTGCATGTGTAAAACGTCACAATGTTATGGTCTAAATCTACAGTGAAAGGGAAATTCTTTTAAAAATGAAGTCTACCAATAACTGCATGGGGGGAAAAAGAAGACCTGCCTATGGCTTTGCCCACTCAAGGATTATGTCATGTGTGCTGGAACCTCGTTGAGGACTCTACATGTAGAGTCTCGTGTCACACTCCAGTATTTGATCATATTTTAGCAGGACCATGCCACATTGTATTATTACATCATTTTCATGGGGAATTCAGTTACATTACGGTATCTAAGGAGACATTTGTTGGACCATATCACAGTATAGAAACTTGTAGTATCTTATGTAGTCCAAAACAATGAAAATAGTACAGCTCGAATGCCTCTCCAAAACTGTGTCAGTCAGATCAGTATGTAAAAAATACTGGTGCAAGACAGAAAGAATCGGCTTGTTAGGCTTCAGTAGTCTTCAACAAAATGGTGGCCGCCTGCACACCGACTTCATGTTGCATAAATGTGGATGAGATGGGTAAAAGATGGCTTCAGCTCCTATTCTCCACCTGTAGAGAACTCCTCAGACACGATTAGACCTTTTTGGGGCTTAGGCCGCGTACACACGATAGGTTAACCAGAGGACAACGGTCTGATGGACCGTTTTCATTGGTCAAAACTAGGGTTGTACCGATACCAGTATCGGTATCGGGACCGATACTGAGCATTTGCGGGAGTACTTGTACTCCCGCAAATGCCCCCGATGCCAGATCCGATACTCCCCCCCCCCCCTGCCTCCGCCAACGCGGCCGCATACCACAACGCCGCTGCCTAGTTAATCAGCGCGGGGAACATTACAGCTTTAATTTGAATAGCTGTGTGTTCCCCGCTGCGCCGCATATAGACACTCCCCCTTGCTCGGGCACTTTGATAGACAGATCACCCGTCCCCAGGATTGGCGGGGAACACACACCTATTCAAATGAAAGCTGTAATGTTCCCCGCGCTGATTAACTAGGCGGCGGCATCTGCATCTACGGTATGTGGGACATGGCTGCATCTGTGGGGGACATGGCTGCATCTGTGGGGGATATGGCTGCATATGTGGGGGACATGGCTGCATATGTGGGGGACATGGCTGCATATATGGGGGACATGGCTGCATATATGGGGGACAAGGCTGCATATGTGGGGGACATGGCTGCATATGTGGGGGACATGGCTGCATATGTGGGAGACATGGCTGCATATGTGGGGGACTTGGCTGCATATGTGGGGGACATGGCTGCATATGTGGGAGACATGGCTGCATATGTGGGGGACATGGCTGCATATGTGGGGGACATGGCTGCATATATGGGGGACATGGCTGCATATATGGGGGACAAGGCTGCATATGTGGGGGACATGACTGCATATGTGGGGGACATGGCTGCATATGTGGGAGACATGGCTGCATATGTGGGGGACATGGCTGCATATGTGGGGGACATGGATGCATATGTGGGGGACATGGCTGCATATATGGGGGACATGGCTGTATATATGGGGGACATGGCTGCATCTGTGGGGGACATGGCTGCATCTGTGGGGGACATGGCTGCATTTGTGGGGGGACATGGCTGCATTTGGGAAAACATTTTAAAAAGTATCGGTATTCGGTATTGGCGAGTACATGAAAAAAAGTATCGGTACTTGTACTCGGTCCTAAAAAAGTGGTATCGGGACAACCCTAGTCAAAAACCGATCATGTGTGGGCCCCATAGGTTATTTAACCTTCGGTTAAAAAAAAGCCAACTTGCTTTAAAATGCCTAATGGATGCCTAACCGATCGTTAGTAGGCACGACCATCGGTTAAAAATCCATGCATGCTCAGAATCAAGTCGATGCATGCTTGGAAGCATTGAACTTTTTTTCAGCACGTCATTGTGTTTTACGTCACCGCGTTCTGACACACGATCCGTTTTTTAACCGATAGTGTGTAGGCACAGTCAGACCATCATCAGCTTCATAGGTTCAACGATGAGAACAGTCCTTCGGACAGTTCTCATTGGATGGACTGATCGTGTGTACAACCTTTAAGCCCCGAAAGGTGGAAAACAGGAGCTTGAAGCCATCTTATACCCATCTCATTCACCTCATGTATCCAACAGAAGTTGGTGTCGGTGTGCAGAAGGCCAGCCTTTTGCTGTATTATCTTATGATATAGCTAAGTACTCATATAAGTATATATTGATGGGTAAATAATGGTACCTCATCCGTTAGGGTCGTCAAGAGCCAAAATTATAACGTATATGGGACTTTTCTGGTGCCATCTAAAATCAGCGATACAAAATATTCAATAAAATGTAAATTAATTACTAATGTGGTTAACATTTTCTAATTAAAATCGTGTTTTCTAACATACTTACGTCATTCAAAATGAATGACCCATAGTGTAAATTAAAGCCTTGTCCTTTCCTAATTTTTTATATGCCATGCATTGTTTCCTTCTTTGTTCAACAAATTCATGTGATCTTAAATATGGATCAAGTCAAGAATTAACGGGTTTTGCTAAAAAGCTTCATCAGGAGTATAGAGGCATACATGTCAGCAAAGTCTTTGTATACATTTTCTATAGGAATCAGACCATTGATATGTCTCTCGGTACGAGTAAACTCAAAAGAGAAGACTAGTATTAAAACTGGCGTACCCAATTATGATGTCCCATACCGGGAAGACATTAGAGGCTTTCATTTTACACTATAGATCATTCCTTTTGAATAATGTAACTATGTTGGTGTATGCTGTTTTATTATGCAATTTTAACCATGATTGTAATATAAATACATGTAATAAAAATGTTATTGAATTGCTGCTTTTGGATGGCACCAGTAAAGTCCCATAAAGTTTGTGCATGGGGGAAAAAAGACCTGCCTATGGTCTTATGACCTCTGTCAGACAATGTTGTAGTATCTCATTATCTCACAAGACCCTTCTAAAATTGTCATGTTGCCTTGTTCCATGCAATTTCTGTAAGACCATGTCACATTGTATATATTTGTGGAATTAAATTTCTATCTAATGTCTACGGCATGTCTGTAGAAACAGGTCACCTTGTACTAACTCATGAGATGTTTGTAGAACAATGTGACTTTGTAGTATCCATGACATGTCTGAAGGAACATGACTTAATTTACAATTTCAAGACGTAATTGAAGAATGATGTCCCTTTGTAGTAGCCATGACATGTCTGTAGGGACGTCTCCTTGTTCTATCTCATTACGTATTTGTAGAGTTGTGTCCATTTGTAGTGTCCAGGACATGTCCTTAGGAACATCTCAACAACTATTTCATGACACATCTGTGTGTTTATTTCACTTTTCAGAGCCTCGTGAATCACCTGTAGGACCATGTCTTGCTGTAGCAGCATGTCACATGTATCAGACCCTATCCCATTGTAATAACTTGAAGGGCATCAGTCCTCCCATTGTAGCATCTTATAGGTGTTTGTAGAAATGTGTCCTATTGCAGTAGCTCATGAGACTTTTGTAGGACCATGTCCCATTATAGTATCCCATAAGACGCTTGCAGGAATATGTCCAATCATAGTATCTCAAAAGACCTTTGTAGGAACATGTCCCATTATAGTATCTGAGAAGACTTCTGTAGGAACATGTCCCATTATAGTATCTCACAAGACGTTTGTAGGAACATGTCCCATTACAGTAGCTCAGAAGTTGTTTATAGTAACATGTCCCATTATAGTATCTCAGAAGACTTTTGTAGGAACATGTCCAATCATCGCATCTCAAAAAACGTTTGTAGGAACATGTCCCATTATAGTATCTCAGACGACTTCTGTAGGAACATGTCCCATTACAGTAGCTCAGAATTCATTTGTAGGAACATGTCCCATTATAGTATCTCAGAAGACGTTTGTAGGAACATGTCCCATTATAGTATCTCAGAAGACCTCTGTAGGAACATGTCCCAATATAGTATCTCAGAAGAAATCTGAGAGGAATATGTCCGATTATAGTATCTCAGAAGACGTTTGTAGGAACATGTCCCATTATAGAATCTCAGGAGAAGTTTTTAGGAACATGTCCCATTATAGTATCTCAGAAGTCATTTGTAGGAATATGTCCCATTATAGTTACTCACAAGACATTTGTAGGAACATGTCCCATTACAGTAGCTCAGAAGTCGTTTGTAGGAATATGTCCCATTATAGTATCTCAGAAGACGTTTGTAGGAACATGTCCCATTATAGTATCTCATAAGACTTTTGTAGGAACATGTCCCATTATAGTATCTCAGAAGACGTTTGTAGGAATATGTCCCATTATAGTATCTCACAAGACATTTGTAGGAACATGTCCCATTATAGTATCTCAGAAGACATTTGTAGGAACATGTCCCATTATAGTATCTCAGAAGACGTTTGTAGGAATATGTCCCATTATAGTATCTCACAAGACATTTGTAGGAACATGTCCCATTATAGTATCTCAGAAGACATTTGTAGGAACATGTCCCATTATAGTATCTCAGAAGACGTTTGTAGGAACATGTCCCATTATAGTATCTCAGAAACGTTTGTAGGAACATGTCCCATTATAGTATCTCATAAGACTTTTGTAGGAACATGTCCCATTATAGTATCTCAGAAGACGTTTGTAGGAACATGTCCCATTATAGTATCTCAGAAGACTTTTGTAGGAACATGTCCCATTATAGTATCTCAGAAGACTTTTGTAGGAACATGTCCCATTATAGTATCTCATAAGACTTTTGTAGGAACATGTCCCATTATAGTATCTCAGAAGATTTTTGTAGGAACATGTCCCATTATAGTATCTCAGAAGACTTTTTTAGGACTTGTCCCATTATAGTATCTCAGAAGACTTTTGTAGGAACATGTCCCATTATAGTATCTCAGAAGACTTTTGTAGGAACATGTCCCATTATAGTATCTCAGAAGACTTTTGTAGGAACTTGTCCCATTATAGTATCTAATAAGACTTTTGTAGGAACATGTCCCATTATAGTATCTCAGAAGACTTTTGTAGGAACATGTCCCATTATAGTATCTCAGAAGACTTTTGTAGGAACATGTCCCATTATAGTATCTCAGAAGACTTTTGTAGGAACTTGTCCTATTATAGTATCTCAGAAGACTTTTGTAGGAACATGTCCCATTATAGTATCTCAGAAGACTTTTGTAGGAACATGTCCCATTATAGTATCTCAGAAGACTTTGTAGGACCCATGTCCCATTATAGTATCTCAGAAGACGTTTGTAGGAACATGTCCCATTATAGTATCTCAGAAGACGTTTGTGGAACATAACCCAATTAAGTGCCCACAGGACATCTGTAGGACCATGTAACATTTTAGTATGTAGGATTATAATTATATTGTAATAAACTGTTGACACAGAGAAAGCCACTAGAATGATATTGTTTCTTTTAGGAGTTCCAATATAGTACAGAGCCAGTCCACAAAATAGCATATTGAGATTTAGACCGTACTTTCCTCAGTGGAGGTTACTACTGTTCTATATTTGTCACTTATAAGAAGTAGGTCAACATTGTGATGCCATTGGTAAGAGGAAGGTGAATGTCATTCCTGGTAATGGTGACAATGGCATATTTTAGTGTTTCCTGAGAGACGGGCAGTTTTTTTAGTAATGTGTGAGCTGTAGGACAAATTTGAATATAAATCAGATGTAGGACAAGGCCACCTTCGAAAAATGTGTTTTATTCATGGTCTTTTATGTCTAGACAGTAAAAGGTTGAGGTATTATTTTATAAGAAACAGACTAGACTAGTACAATGCTGAAGGTTGCTCGTGAAGCAGTGGATCAGTGTTAGGTTGTGTAAGGATTGTTTAGGCGGCTGACTTGCTTGTGTCTCTCTGTCTCTCGGGGGTTGCTGCCACTTTCTGCTTTCTGCACTGTGCATGTATAAGTGAATTCTCCGTAACCCATCTCACCTCATCTGTCTGTCTGTCTGTCTTCCTTCCCTTCTGTTTCCTGGACTTCTGCTCAATCCAGTCCAGCCACGGCAAGAAGAGCACAGTAAGGAGGGAGCATGCTTCTTAAAGGGTTGGGGGGCGGGGGCTTGGTCTTTTAGAACTGCTTAAAACTATTTAATATGACCTAAATCCTTGACATGATCATAATACATTTCTGTTTCACCCATTACAGACATAAACACAACTTACAATACAATACACATTATCATCAATACACCTTCACACAATTGCAGGGTCAATTAGCCCAATCCACAAAGAGAAGATCTTTAGAAGTTAGTCTGGATTCAATTTACATTACACAGGCAGCCAGGTAGCTGGAGGTGATGACATTAACATCTTTCAATTAACCTGTTGAGTTTAGAATCAACAAACAGTAATTAGTGCTTTAAAGATATCCTGGAATATATTGTGGATAATCATTAGTGCCCCATCTCAGGTAGTCCAAGGTATAATTTCTCAGTCATCCTATGCCCCTAGTGGACATAGGATGATTTTAGACATAAGAGGCGTTGGGGAAGCTGAATCAAGTGTATCTCATTTTTTTCAAGAGCTTCTGGGTTCCACGGGCCCTCTCGTTACAGAACACTACACCTCCAACATGATCGACCATTGGACACGATCATACTACATTCCCTTTACACTCTATACATAGAACACTACACCCCCAACATGACTGACCATTGGACACGATCATACTACATTCCCTTTACACTCTATACATAGAACACTACACCTCCAACATGACTGACCATTGGACACGATCTTACTACATTCCCTTTACACTCTATACATAGAACACTACACCTCCAACATGACCGACCATTAGACACGATCATACTACATTCCCTTTACACTCTATACATAGAACACTACACCTCCAACATGACTGACCATTGGACACGATCATTCTACATTCCCTTTACACTCTATACATAGGACACTACACCCCCAACATGACTGACCATTGGACATGATCATAGCACATTCAATTACACTCTATACATAGAACACTACACCTCCAACATGACTGACCATTGGACATGATCATACTACATTCCATTACACTCTATACATAGAACACTACACCTCCAACATGACTGACCATTGGGCATGATCATAGTACATTCCATTACACTCTATACATAGGACACTACACCCCCAACACCACTGACCATTGGACACGATCATAGTACATTCCATTACACTCTATACATAGGACACTACACCCCCAACATCACTGACCATTGGACACGATCATAGTACATTCCATTACACTCTATACATAGGACACTACACCCCCAAAATCACTGACCATTGGACACGATCATAGTACATTCCATTACACTCTATACATAGGACACTACACCCCCAAATCACTGACCATTGGACACGATCATAGTACATTCCATTACACTCTATACATAGGACACTACACCCCCAACATGACTGACCATTGGACACGATCATACTACATTCCCTTTACACTCTATACATAGGACACTACACCCCCAACATGACTGACCATTGGACACGATCATATTACATTCCATTACACTCTATAACATAGAACACTACACCCCCAACATGACTGACCATTGGACACGATCATACTACATTCCCTTTACATTCTATACATAGGACACTACACCCCCAACATGACTGACCATTGGACACGATCATACTACATTCCCTTTACACTCTATACATAGGACACTACACCCCCAACATGACTGACCATTGGACACGATCATACTACATTCCCTTTACACTCTATACATAGGACACTACTCCCCCAACATGACTGACCATTGGACACGATCATACTACATTCCATTACACTCTATACATAGGACACTACACCCCCAACATGACTGACCATTGGACACGATCATACTACATTCCCTTTACACTCTATACATAGGACACTACACCCCCAACATGACTGACCATTGGACACGATCATACTACATTCCATTACACTCTATACATAGGACACTACACCCCCAACATGATGACCTGGACCGTCATGGTACACCCTCATTACTCACTACTACCCTCTATCACTACACCTATACATCCCTTACACATGACCAACGAGACATCATGAACCATTACACTCAACATACACTATACATTACACTTCCATTACCTCTTACATACATACACCAACATTATTCCATGGACAACATACACATTACACACATATACATAACATACTCCACCACGACATTGGACATATGGCACATCCTCTACACTCTATACATAACTACTCCCCCATCCTCCCATTACCATATGACATAGTACAATACATAAACACAGTTATAATAGGACAACTATAACATACATGATATACATATAACATATCATTACACTCACATAAATTATATATATTAACATACACTCCCCCAAAAATAAAATGTAATGGTAAACATTTTAATTCTAGTAGAGTTTAGTTCCCATTTACAGAAAAAATGTAACGGTAAACAAACACTGGTTGCCCCCCACCCATTCGGTCCCTGCTGTACTTATCTCCGGGGTTGCCAAACTGTCAGCACCCAGAGGTCTGGGATTTTGAAATCCCCATTCTTCTCCATGCAACGCTTCCAGGCCAGAACAGATTGATTCACTATGGCTGTGCTGGCCAATTAGAAATCAATCTGGTCCATTTGAAAGCACTGCACAGAGAACAGTGGGGATTTCAAATCCTTGGAAGTACATTGTATATAAAGTGTTCTATGTATACAATGTAATAGAATTGTATAATGGTCATATCCAATGGTTGATCCAACATAACCAACCATTGGAATTTGACCATAATACAATTCCATTACATTGTATACATAAAACACTATACCCCCAACCTGACATGATCACAACACAGGTCCTAAAACTGAACCCGGGGTATGCAAATATCTTCCAGATCTGTTCAGTAATCCAGTGTGAAACTTTGCCTATGTGCAGAAGCTTCCTGTAATAAAGACCAGTCACTGCTGTTTATTCTTGTACAGGGTGACTGGTCTTGTCCCTGCCCCCCTCTGCAGGCAGCCTGTAGTGGGTGGGGCCTGCTGGGTCCCTCCTACAGCACTGCTACTTTTACTAGGTATTATTTGTGCTTGCAAACAAATATATTTAAAGTATATTTTAATGAGTAGATTGAAATGATCACTTTTGTGCCCAGGGTTCAGCTACTTTTACGGTTGAACCTGGTTTACGAGTAACGCGTTTAATGAGCATTTTGAAAGACAAGCAACTTTAAAAAAATTATTCTGACTCAGTTTGTGAGTGTTGTCTCGCAAAACAAGCAGAATTCAAGCTAATGGGGCCTGCAGTACCGCATTTGGCCAGAGGTGGGGGGGGCACCAAAGTCAATCAGAGCCATTGGGAAAAACTCGGAAATACTCCATCCCCGGGTGTTTCCGATGATTTCCGAGGTCAGCCTAAATATCCTCTGGCCTTTCCAAGTGTTTCCGAAGCTCTCTGGTGCCCCACCCCCCCCCCACCTCTGGCCACCTGTGGTATTGCATGCCATTGAAGTCAATGCGGAACTAATTATTATAGTTTCCATTGACTTCAATGGGGAAACTCGCTTTGATATGCGAGTGCTTTGGATTACGAGAATTCTCCTAGAACGGATTATGCTCGTAATCCAAGGTTCCACTGTATTACATTTGTTACATTTTACACCATTGGTTTGAGAAGGGTCCTTTATTGTACGTTTGGTCAAGCAGTGGAAAGCCATGCCACATAAGGAGAGGTAGTAATGATAAAATCAACAAAGGACTTTAAAAGGTGGTTTGAATTATATTTTTTCAATTGATAATATCCCTAGACACTATATTATCAAAAGTATTGGGACGCCTGCCTTTACACGCACATAAACTTTAATGGCACCCCAGTCTTAGTCCGTAGGGTTCAATATTGAGTTGGTCCATTGTTTGCCGCTATAACAGCTTCAACTCTTCTGGGAAGGCCGTCCACAAGGTTTAGGAGTGTGTCTATGGGAAATTTTTGACCGTTCTTCCAAAAGCGCATTTGTGAGGTCAGGCACTGATGTTGGACGAGCGAGAAGACCTGGCTCGCAGTCTCCGCTCTAATTCATCCCAAAGGCGTTCTGTTGGGTTGAGGTCAGGACTATGGTGTGGGGTTGGGTATTGTGGGGGGTAGTTAAGGGGTCGGGCTTGGCCCCTTAGTTCCAGTGAAGGGAACTCTTAAGGTGTCAGAATACCAAGACATTTTGGACAATTTCATGCTCCCAACTATGTGAGAAGAGTTTGGGGACGGCCCCTTCCTGTTCCAACATGACTGCCCACCAGAGCACAAAGCAAGGTCCATAGAGACATGATCGAGCGAGTTTGGGATGCAGGAACTTGACACTTGTAAATAGAAGAGCTCAAGGTTCAAGTTTGACAGGTCTAATAGCAGCAAGAAAGCTATTGCTAAAATAACAAAATAAAGTGGATTGTCTGGGCCATGAACCTGTGCCAGTGGACCACCCAAGAATAAACAGATAAAAGTTTAAGTCTTTCCTTCAGAGAAGTTGCAATAAAAGCCACAGTGTCATTGAGTCAGCAACTTGGGTGACAGGTGCCTCGATGGAAAACCGCTAAAGCACAGCTTATCATTAATGGTCAAAGTAAATCTCACTTCCAATTGTGAAGACCTCAGGGTTTCGGGAAGTAAATCACTTTTTTACTTGTGAAGAATAAAGCTCAAGGTTCAAATTTGACAGGTTCAGTAACAGCAAGTAAGACATTGCTAAAAAAAATAAAAAAAGTCTCATCTGGGCCAGGAACCAGTGACAATAGATCACCGAAGAATAAGCAGATAAAGGTGTAAGGCCTCGTACACATGACCGAGGAACTCGTCGGAAAAGACACATCATTTTCCTCAACGAGTTCCTTGTCAGGTTGTCGAGAATCTTGACAAGCTGTCTTTGCGTACACACTGTCAAGACAAAATCTCCTCGTACACACGACCGTTTTCCTCGGCAGAATCCATCAAGAAACTTGGTGGGAGAGCTTTTTTGCCAGGGAAAACAGTCGTGTGTATGCTTTTCATCGAGAAAACTGTCGAGGAACTTGGCGAGGAAAAAAAGAGAGCAAGTTCTCTTTTTGCTCGACGGGAGTCTCAATTCCCTCGTCGGGCTGGTTTTCGTCGAAAAACACGTTGGTGTGTATGCTTAGAAACCTACGCACTTTCGGTAAAAGTAGCGTTTGTAATGGAAATAGCACATTTGTCACGCTGTAAGAGACTGAAAAGTGCAAATGTCTCTTACCAAACTTTTTCCCAACACGCA
>JAJQKJ010001621.1:0-132559 GCA_029574335.1 Rana kukunoris
TGGCGGACACTTCGGACAATTTTGACACATTTTTGGGACAATTGTCATTTTCACAGCAAAAAATGCATTTAAATGGCAGTTGCAGTTTGGGAGTTAACCACAAGGGGGCGTTGTAGGATTTGTGTGTTCCCTGCGTGTGTTTACAACTGTAGGGGGGTGTGGCTGTAGGTGTGACGTCATCGATCGCGTCCCCCTATAACAGGGATGACGCGATCGATGTTGCGGCCACAGTGAAGCACGGGGAAGCCGCGTTTACACACGGCTCTCCCCGTTCTTCAGTTTCGGGGACCAATCGCCGCACTGCAGCGGCGATCGGGTCCGCGAGTCGTGCGGTCCCGGAGCTTCGCCCGTGAGCGCGCGCCCGTGACCCACGGCTGGGTACTAGAACCAACGTATATATAGGTTGATGTGCCCAGCCGTGCCATTCTGCCGACGTAAATGTGCAGGAGGCGGTCCTTAAGTGGTTAAAGTGGAGTTTATATTTTTTTTTCATTATTGTGCTCATTAGACCTAAAAAAGGAAAATTTTAAATATTTTTTTTTTTTTTTTTTTTCTCATCTAAAAATGCCTGTTGCTATGCGGTCCCACGAAATCTGCCTTTGGAATCACCTAGGATTCTGACATCATCTCCCTCTAATGCTCCTGGGAAAATGTGTGTCCTCACTTCCCAGCATGCAGTGCGCTCCCCCATTATTACTCCCCATCCAAGACTTCCAGGAAGTAAGTGCTTGTGGGCTTCACAACGCCCACAAGCAAAATGACAACGGTAGTTTTTTTGAATAACTATGCGGAGCGGCGGCGGATTGTAAAATAGTAAGTGACCTTATTTATATTATAGAAACGCAGGATGAAAGGACATACATTTAAAAAATGCTAATTGTGGTTGGAACCCCCCCCCCCCCGCTTTAAGTAACATTTTTAGCAAGGGAAAAAAAAAAAATGACCGATTGTTACATGTAAACAAAAAGTGGCAGAATTGGTGGTGAAAGTGAAACTTTAGGCCACAAATTAATCATTTATCCACTTCAGCCCCGGAGGATTTGGCTGCCAAATGACCAAGCCATTTTTTTTTGCGATTCGGCACTGCGTCTCTTTAACTGACAATTGCGCGGTCGTGCGACGCGGCTCCCAAACAAAATTGGCGTCCTTTTTCCCCCGCAAATAGAGCTTTCTTTTGGTGGTATTTGATCACCTCTGCGTTTTTTTTTTTTTTTTTTTTTGCGCTATAAACAAAAATAGAGCGACAATTTTGGGGGGAAAAAACAATATTTTTTTTTTGTTTACTTTTTGCTATAATAAATATCCCCAAAAAAAAAAAAATATATTATATATATATATATAAAAAAAGTCCCTCAGTTTAGGCTGATACGTATTCTTCTACTTATTTATGGAAAAAAACAAAACGCAATAAGCGTTTATTGATCGGTTTGCCCAAAAGTTATAGCGTCCACAAAATCGGGGGTCGTTTTATGGCATTTTTATTTATTTTTACTAGTAATGGTGGCTATTATTATTTATTATTATTATTATTATTTTTTTTTTTTTTTATTATTTATTACTATTATTATTATTATTATTATTATTTATTAATATTATTTATTACTATTATCATTTATTATTATTTATTATTATTATTTATTACTATTATCATTTATTATTATTTTTTATTATTATCATTTATTTAATAATAATAATAAATGATAATAGTAATAAATAATAATAATAAATGATAATAGTAATTAATAATAATAAATAATAATAATATTATTATTATTTATTAATTATTTATTATTAAAATAAATAATAATATTAATAATAATTATTTATTATTATTTTTATTACTATTATCATTTATTATTATTTTTTATTATCATTTATTAAATAATAATAATAATAATAATAAATGATAATAATAATAAAAAATAATAATAATAAATAATAGTTAATAATAATAATAATAATAATATTATTATTAAAATAATAATATTAATAATAATTATTATTATTTATTAATATTATCATTTATTTATTATTAAAATAAATAATAATAATAATAATTATGATTTATAATTATTATTATTATTATTATTATTATTATTATTATTATTTATTTTTATTATTATTTATTATTATTTTTTTGTGACTGCCACATTATGGCGGACACATCGGACGCTTTTTTTGACGCTATTTTGGAACCATTCACATTTTATACAGCGATCAGAGCTAAAAAAAAAAAAAATGCAATGATTACTGTGTAAATGACACTGGCAGGAAAGGGGTTAACCAGTAAGGGGGCGAGGAAGGGGTGTGTCCTAGAGAGTGATTCTAACCGTGTAGGGGCGGGGCTTACTATGACATGACGCTGATCACTGCTTCCGATGACAGAGAGCAGAGGATCAGTGTCCTGTCACAAGGCAGAACAGGGAGATGCCTTGTTTACAAAGGCATCCCCCTGTTCTGCAGCTCTGTGATCGCGGGACACCGGCGGAAGCTCGCGGCAGGGGCACGTGCCCGCCCGCCCAGCGTGAAATTATATATATACGTCACTTTGCGCAGCCGTGACATTCTGCCAACGTATATGTGCAGGACACGGGTCAGCAAGCGGTTAAAGGGTAAGTTCGCCTTTTACAAAAAAAAAAACTATAAGGGGAACTTGCACTGAACCCTAGGGAAAGTTTTTTTGACAGTAGTATCTTTTTATTTTTACCCCCCTTCTTTCTTTTTTTTCTTTATTTCTTTCAAAATTTTCTGATTTTTTTTTTTAATATATAATATATTATATATAATAATATTAAAAAAAATCAGATTTTTTTTTTTTTTTTTATTATATAATAAAAATAAAATACCACCAAATTAAAGATCTATTTATGTGGAAAATGATCTCGTCATTTTGTGTACAGCCATCGCCATTTAACCACTTAAGGACCGCCTACTGCACATTTACGTCGGCAGAATGGCACGGCTGGGCACATCAACATATATATACGTTGGTTCTAGTACCCAGCCGTGGGTCACGGGCGCGCTCCCGTGACCCGGTCCAAAGCTCCGGGACTCGCGGACCCGATCGCCGCTGGAGTGCGGCGATCGGTCCCCGGGGCTGAAGAACGGGGAGAGCCGTGTGTAAACTACACCTTCCCCCGTGCTTCACTGTGGCGGCAGCATCGATCGCGTCATCCCTGTTATAGGGGGACGCGATCGATGACGTCACACCTACAGCCACACCCCCCCTACAGTTGTAAACACACGCAGGGAACACACGAATCCTACAGCGCCCCCTTGTGGTTAACTCCCAAACTGCAACTGTCATTTCCACAGTAAACAATGCAATTTAAATGCGTTTTTTTTGCTGTGAAAATGACAATTGTCCCAAAAATGTGTCAAAATTGCCCGAAGTGTCCGCCATAATGTCGCGGTCACGAAAAAAATCGCTGATCGCCGCTATTGGTAGTAAAAAAATAAATAATAAAAATGTAATAAAACTATCCCTTATTTTGTAAACGCTATAAATTTAGCGAAAACCAATCGATAAACGCTTATTGCGATTTTTTTTTTTTTTTTTTTTTTTTTTTTTTTTTTTTTAACCAAAAATAGGTAGAAGGATACGTATCGGCCTAAACTGAGGAAAAAAAATGTTTTATATATATTTTTGGGGATATTTATTATAGCAAAAAGTAAAAAATATTGAATTTTTTTCATAATTGTCGCTCTATTTTTGTTTATAGCGCAAAAATAAAAAACCGCAAGGTGATCAAATACCACCAAAAGAAAGCTCTATTTGTGGGAAAAAAAGGCCACCAATTTTGTGCGGGAGCCACGTCGCACGACCGCGCAATTGTCAGTTAAAACGACGCAGTGCCGAATCGCAAAAAGGGGCAAGGTCCTTTACCTGCATTTTGGTCCGGGTCTTAAGTGGTTAAAGTAGCGCAGTGCTGAATAGCAAAAAATAAAATAAAAATGACCTGGCGATGAGGGGGGTAAAACCCCCTCCGGAGGTGAAGTGGGTAATACACACACATGTACTCGGTGGGGATCACCTGCCTGCAGTCCAAATCAAAAAATATAAAGTCGGTAACACAGTAAAGGTGACGGTTGTCTTTGATTTAGAATTCATCTGTTGTCTGTTCCTAGCCCCCCCCCCCCCCACCCCCCTCTGACTGTCGTCTTCTCCCCCCCTCAGGACAGAAATCTTCTCTGGGAAGTCGGTGACGCACGCTGACATCAAGTATGAGCAGGCCTGCGTCCTCTACAACCTGGGTGAGTGTCCGCTCACATGATACTGACCGTCAGGTCTTCTTCTAATGACCATCAGTGGGGTGACCATCGTCCAGACACTGCATAGAGCAGGATCCTCCAGCTACGGCCCTCCAGCTGTTGTGGAACTACACATCCCATGAGGCATTGTAAAGCTCTGACATGACAAGGCATGATGGGAATTGTAGTTCCTGAACTGGAGGGCCGTAGTTTGAAGACCCCTGGCATAGAGGAACGTTCTATGGACACCTGACCATCACCCTTATGTCCATTAATATGCAGTCACCACCATCCTCCTCATACCATGTGAAGTCGGGTACTGATGTTGGATGAGAAGACTTGGCTCACATGTTGTGCCTCGCATTGGGCACCAAAAACAGACCTGGTTCACTTTGGGCACCAAGAAAGACTTGGCTCATGTTGTGCCTCACATTGGGCACCAAGTAGTAATCATCCAGACACTGCGTAGAAGAACATTCTATGGACACCTGACCATCACCCTTATGTCCATTAAAATGAAGTCCTCACCATCCTCCTCATACCATGTCATGTGAGGTCAGGTACTGATGTTGGATGAGAAGACCCGGCTCGCATGTTGTGCCTCACATTGGGCACCAAAAAAGACCTGCCTCATGTTGTTCCTCACATTAGGCATGAAGTATTATTCACCCAGACACTGCATAGGAACATTCTATGGACACCTGACTATCACCCTTATGTCCATTAATATGCAGTCCCCACCATCCTCCTCATACCATGTGAAGTCGGGTACTGATGTTGGATGAGAAGACTTGGCTCACATGTTGTGCCTCGCATTGGGCACCAAAAACAGACCTGGTTCACTTTGGGCACCAAGAAAGACATGGCTCATGTTGTGCCTCACATTGGGCACCAAGTAGTAATCATCCAGACACTGCGTAGAAGAACATTCTATGGACACCTGACCATCACCCTTATGTCCATTAAAATGAAGTCCTCACCATCCTCCTCATACCATGTCATGTGAGGTCAGGTACTGATGTTGGATGAGAAGACCCGGCTTGCATGTTGTGCCTCACATTGGGCACCAAGTAGTAATCATCCAGACACTGCGTAGAGGGACATTCAATGGACATCTGACCATCACCCTTATGTCCATTAAAATGAAGTCCCCACCATCCTCCTCATACCATGTCATGTGAGGTCAGGTACTGATGTTGGATGAGAAGACTTGGCTCACATGTTGTGCCTCACATTGGGCGCCAAAAAAGACCCGACTCATGTTGTGCCTCACATTGGGCACCAAAAAAAAACCTGGCTTACATTGTGCACCAACAAAAAGACTTGGCTCATGCTGTGCCTCACATTGGGCACCAAGTAGTAATCATCCAGACACTGCGTAGAAGAACATTCTATGGACACCTGACTATCACCCTTATGTCCAGTAATATGAAGTCCCCACCATCCTCCTCCTCATACCATGCCGTCATGTGGGGTCAGGTACTGATGTTGCATGAGAAGACTTGGTTCGCATGCTGTGCCTCACATTGGGCACCAAAAAAAGCCTGGCTTGCATGTTGTGCCTAAAAAAGTCATGGCTCATGTTGTGCACCAAAAAATACCTGGCTCATGTGCCTCACGTTGGGCACCAAAAAAGACCAGGCTCAACATCGTACCTCACATCGGGAACCATAAAGGACGTGGCTCCTGTTGTTGTGCTTCACATTGGGCGCCCAAAGGACCTTGCTCACATTGGGCACCAAAAAATGAAAAAACAGACCTGGCTCGCATGTGGTGTTCCAATTCATCTCACAGGTGATCAGTAGGGTGGAGATCAGGGCTTTGTAGAGGACACTGGAGTTCCTCCACACCAAGCTGGTCACACAGTGTCTTCATGGAGCTGGCCTTGTACACAGGGGACCGTCATACCGGAACAGAAAAGGGTGTTTAGCCTACAGCTTGCATGCGATGGTCAGTATGTAAGTTTAAAGAGCTGAATGTTCTCTTGGAGGACAACAGCAAATATGTTTGTACCCACATGGGACTGCCTGGTACCCAACCCTTTACCCTGTTATCTTCAGGTCTTTAAATATTATTTACACAGTCATAACATTATGATCACCCCCTCAAGGCATGGACTCCACAAGACCTCTGAAGGTCTCCTGTGGTATCTGGCACCAAGCCGTCATTAGCAGATCCTAGAAGGTCTATAAGTTGGGAGGTTGAGGCCTCCATGGATAGGACTTGTATTTCAGCACATCTCACAGACGTTTGATGGTCCTGAGATCTGGAGAATCTGGAAGCCAAGTCAACACCTAACACTTTTTTTTAATTGTTCCTCAAACCATTCTGGAACCATTTTTGTGTGGCAAGGTACAATATTCTGTTGAAAGAGGCCACTGCCATCAGGGAATACGATTCCATGAAGGGGGGACTTGGTCACCAACAATGTTTTTAGGTAGGTGGTACATGTCAAAGTAACATCCACATGAATGGGAGGAGCCAAGGTTTCCCAGCAGATCATTACCGAAAGCATCACACTGCCTCCACCGGCTTGTCTTCTTCCCATACTGCACCCTGGTGCCATCTCTTCCCCGGGTAAGTGACGCATCCACATGGTTCATCAGACAAGGCCACTTTCTTCCATTGCTTCATGCTCCAGTTCTGACGCTCTCATACGCCCATTGTATGTGCTTTTGGCTGGGGGCATGGGCATGAATGTTCTCTTGGAGGACAACAGCAAATCATTTTGTACCCACATGGGACTGCCTGGTACCCAACCCTTGTGAGGCACATGAGCCAGTTATTATGGGCATGGGCATGGGTCAGCATGGGCACGCTGACTGGTCTGCAGCTATGCAGCCCCCCATACACAACCAACAGCGAAGGTCTTTGTTCTGACACCTTTCTATCAAATCCGGCTTTCACTTTACCATTTGAGCTCCAGTAGCTCTTCTTTTGGAATGGTGTACACAGGACCAGCCTTTGGTGTATATTTAGTAGTCGTATTGCATCTTATTAAAAATGTATTTTTTTGTATTTTTTTTTTTATTGTGGGATTTCTACATCATTTTGTTGGCCGACATATTCTGCATCTGTACTAACTGTTGTATTTCTTTTCTGCAGGGGCGTTACACTCCATGCTTGGTGCGATGGATAAGAGGGTCTCGGAGGAGGTAAGTTCCCCTTCCTCTGGTATTGTGTGACCTCTATGTAACCTCTGTCCCCGCCCCATTATGATGGCACTAAAATTAGACCTTGAGGATAGTTCCTTCTCCTGGGATCCTGATCACTGTGACCCGAGGGGTCCCCTCTTCTCTAAACCATCAACAGCTCCTCCATGCCACAGCTTTAAAGAAGGGCTCCTCCCCTACAGGTAGGGAAACAAAACATTGGCTCTTCCCTCAAGGAGAAATGAAAGTATCTTCATCGGTATCTGAGGCCTGCACGTCGGGATCATCGCACTCATTTGAAGTAGATATGGGGCCACCGATGCATTGGTGGCCCCAGGTTCTCATCGATGCATTGGTGGCCTCGGGTTCTCATCCATACATTGGTGGCCCCGGGTTCTCATCCATACATTGGTGGCCCCGGGTTCTCATCCATACATTGGTGGCCCCGGGTTCTCATCCATACATTGGTGGCCTCGGGTTCTCATCCATACATTGGTGGCCCCGGGTTCTCATCCATGCATTGGTGGCCCCGGGTTCTCATCCATGCATTGGTGGCCCCGGGTTCTCATCCATGCATTGGTGGCCCCGGGTTCTCATCCATGCATTGGTGGCCCCGGGTTCTCATCCATGCATTGGTGGCCCCGGGTTCTCATCCATACATTGGTGGCCCCGGGTTCTCATCCATACATTGGTGGCCCCGGGTTCTCATCCATACATTGGTGGCCCCGGGTTCTCATCCATACATTGGTGGCCCCGGGTTCTCATCCATGCATTGGTGGCCCCGGGTTCTCATCCATGCATTGGTGGCCTCGGGTTCTCATCCATGCATTGGTGGCCCCGGGTTCTCATCCATGCATTGGTGGCCCCGGGTTCTCATCCATGCATTGGTGGCCCCGGGTTCTCATCCATGCATTGGTGGCCCCGGGTTCTCATTCATGCATTGGTGGCCCCGGGTTCTCATCCATGCATTGGTGGCCCCGGGTTCTCATCCATGCATTGGTGGCCCCGGGTTCTCATCCATGCATTGGTGGCCCCGGGTTCTCATCCATGCATTGGTGGCCCGGGTTCTCATCCATGCATTGGTGGCCCCGGGTTCTCATCCATGCATTGGTGGCCCCGGGTTCTCATCCATGCATTGGTGGCCCCGGGTTCTCATCCATGCATTGGTGGCCCCGGGTTCTCATCCCCCGGGTTCTCATGCATTGGTGGCCCCGGGTTCTCATCCATGCATTGGTGGCCCCGGGTTCTCATCCATGCATTGGTGGCCCCGGGTTCTCATCCATGCATTGGTGGCCCCGGGTTCTCATCCATGCATTGGTGGCCCCGGGTTCTCATCCATGCATTGGTGGCCCCGGGTTCTCATCCATGCATTGGTGGCCCCGGGTTCTCATCCATGCATTGGTGGCCCCGGGTTCTCATCCATGCATTGGTGGCCCCGGGTTCTCATCCATGCATTGGTGGCCCCGGGTTCTCATCCATGCATTGGTGGCCCCGGGTTCTCATCCATGCATTGGTGGCCCCGGGTTCTCATCCATGCATTGGTGGCCCCGGGTTCTCATCCATGCATTGGTGGCCCCGGGTTCTCATCCATGCATTGGTGGCCCCGGGTTCTCATCCATGCATTGGTGGCCCCGGGTTCTCATCCATGCATTGGTGGCCCCGGGTTCTCATCCATGCATTGGTGGCCCCGGGTTCTCATGGAGCCTGTGTCATTTTCTCTCTTTCAGGGGATGAAGGTTTCCTGCACTCACTTCCAATGTGCCGCCGGAGCGTTTGCCTACCTGAGGGATCACTTCTCCCATTCATACAGCGTGGATATGAGCCACCAGATCCTCAATCTCAATATAAACCTCATGCTGGTAAGGAGAACCTTCCCTATATAAATCTTCGTGGAGAGCCAATCAGAATTCAGCATCCACTGAACATTACTCTGACATGTTACTCGAGGTTTATTGGCCTCCTATTGGTGGTCGGCCCTCTTCCTGCTGTCATTGCACTTCATCCTGCTGTAATAAATGATCCCTTCTTGTTTGTGGGCTCCGCTCAGAGCGCAGGGAAGAGGGTGTAAACTCTGCTCGTGTAGTGTAATGGCTGCACAGGCGCAGAGAGAGGAGGAGCAATCTGCTGACAGATCACATCCTGCATGGGAAACTGCGGCAGTTTTCTATATGGGAAAACTGCCACATTCCCTCCTGTTATTTACGTTCAGACCTACAACAGAATCTATTTTACTCTGAAGTATAAATTGGTCCACATAGATCTAAAAAACGGGTCCGTCTGCTCTGATAATGTGCGCTGTGCAGTACCGTGTTTGGCCTGAGGTGGGGGGCGCTGGAGCCGATCGTAGCCGTTCAGAAATGCTCGGAAATACTATGTTCCCATGCCTTTCTGAGGTCAGCCGAGCTGTCTTCGGCCTTTCTGGCTTTTTCCGAGGCTCTCCAGCTCCCTCCTGGCCTCTGGCCACGTGTGATATTGCATCCCATAGAAGTCAATGCAGAACGAATTATTTTCATTTCCATTGACTTCAATGGGGAAACTCGCTTTGATATGCGAGTGCTTTGGATTACAAGCGTTCTCCCGGAACGGATTATACTCGTAATCCGAGGTTCCACTGTACATGGTTTCTGCACATTATATATCTGCTCTGTGTTCTCCCCGCAGGGTCAGGCTCAGGAGTGCCTTCTGGAGAAGTCCATGTTGGATAACCGGAAGAGTTTCCTGGTGGCGAGGATCAGCGCACAGGTGAGTTCAGGTATACCGCGTCTAATGACACGCCCCTGGGATGGGATTCCCCAAGATAATTGGGTCTTTCTTGCAGAAATTTACAGAGAATTCACAGATTGGAGTCCGCCCCCCCCCCCCCCCATACCCCGGGTGCCATGTAGATCTGGGTACCTAGATCCTACATCCTACAAAGGTTACTCGGTTCATGTGCAACCTCAGATTGTGATCACAAGGAAATGGAAAGCTGGTAGATATGTGGGGGAGGCGATGTGCCCCCCCCCCCCCCCCCCCTCTACTCGTAGATCATCTTGGTCTATTCTTTTAGCCTTATAAGGATTCCTTCATATTCGCTTTGGTATGGATGTGAAAGCTGATCGCTCTTCAGCATTGTACAGATAAGGAGGGGTTATATTGCCCCCCCCCCCCCCCCCCCCCCACTGCCTGCTTTATCCCACTGAATCCCACACTAGTGCGCCACATCCACCTGCAATACAGAGCGGCTCCATTCACTGGAGCGCGTACAATTCCTGCTCTGACCGTGGCCTGTGTACATCCATCCGTGGCCGCTGGCTCTGCAGCTAAAGGGGATAGTGGTTTGGGGGCGGGGGGCAAAAGCATGGCTGAACCACTGGGTTTTATCACACACCCCCAGACCCCCAAATGACAACAAAGTTAAGGTCGGGTTGTAGTGGTGTGGTTTTCCTTATTTATTTTTCCACAAATAATAATAGTTCTCCTCCTTTTTTCCCGCCTTCCTTCTCCTCCCTTTTTTTTTTTTTCTTTATCCCATCTTTTTCTTCCTTCACTTTTTTTTCTTCCTCCGTCTCCTCCTTTTTTCTTTTTTTTCTTTCGTCGTTCTCTCTCCTTCTCCCTCCTTCACTGTTTTTTTCCTTCTCTCTCTCTCTCTCTGTCTCTCTTTTTTCTTTCTTTCTTTCTTTCTTTTTATTTTTTTTCCTTCTTCCTCCTTCCTTTCTCTTCTTCCTCCTTTTTTATTTTTATTTTTTTCCTTCTTCCTCCTTCTTTTCTCTTTTTTTTTTTTTTTGTATTATTATTAGGGTTGTCCCGATACCACTTTTTTAGGACCGAGTACAAGTACTTTTTTTCAAGTAGTCGCCAATACCGATACTTTTTTAAATGTGTCCCCAAATGCAGCCATGTCCCCCACATATTGCAGCCATGTCCCCCACATATTGCAGCCATGTCCCCCCCCACATATTGCAGCCATGTCCCCCCCCACATATTGCAGCCATGTCCCCCCCCACATATTCCCCCCCCACATATTGCAGCCATGTCCCCCCCCACATATTGCAGCCATGTCCCCCCCCACATATTGCAGCCATGTCCCCCCCCACATATTGCAGCCATGTCCCCCCCCACATATTGCAGCCATGTCCCCCCCCACATATTGCAGCCATGTCCCCCCCCACATATTGCAGCCATGTCCCCCCCCACATATTGCAGCCATGTCCCCCCCCACATGTCCCCCCCCAGCATTCCCCCCCACATATTGCAGCCATGTCCCCCCCACACATATTGCAGCCATGTCCCCCCCACATATTGCAGCCATGTCCCCCCCCCCCACCAATATTGCAGCCATGTCCCCCCCACCACATATTGCAGCCATGTCCCCCCCCACATATTGCAGCCATGTCCCCCCCCACCACATATTGCAGCCATGTCCCCCCCCACATATTGCAGCCATGTCCCCCCCCACATATTGCCATGTCCCCCCCCCATATTGCAGCCATGTCCCCCCCCCCACATATTGCAGCCATGTCCCCCCCCACATATTGCAGCCATGTCCCCCCCCCACATATTGCAGCCATGTCCCCCCCCACATATTGCAGCCCCCCCCCCCCCAATATTGCAGCCATGTCCCCCCCCACATATATTGCCCCCCCCCCCCCCAGCCATGTCCCCCCCCACATATTGCAGCCATGTCCCCCCCCCCCACATATTGCAGCCATGTCCCCCCCCCCCACATATTGCAGCCATGTCCCCCCCCCCCACATGCAGCCATGTCCCCCCCCCCCCCACATATTGCAGCCATGTCCCCCCCCCCCCACACATGTCCCCCCCCCCCCACATATTGCAGCCATGTCCCCCCCCCCCCACATATTGCAGCCATGTCCCCCCCCACATATTGCAGCCATGTCCCCCCCCCCCCCACATATTGCCCCAGCCATGTCCCCCCCCCCCCCACATATTGCAGCCATGTCCCCCCCCCCCCCCACATATAGTTGCATGTCCCCCCCCCCCCATGTATTGCAGCCATGTGCACATATTGCAGCCATGTCCCCCCCCCCCCACATATTGCAGCCATGTCCCCCCCCCCCCACATATTTGCAGCCATGTCCCCCCCCCCCCCCCCACATATTGCAGCCATGTCCCCCCCCCCCCCCCCCCACAATATTGCAGCCATGTCCCCCCCCCCCCCACATATTGCAGCCATGTCCCCCCCCCCCCATATTGCAGCCACATATTGCAGCCATGTCCCCCCCCCCCCCACATATTTGCAGCCATGTCCCCCCCCCCCCCCCCCACATATTGCAGCCATGTCCCCCCCCCCCCACATATTGCAGCCATGTCCCCCCCCCCCCCCCCACATATTGCAGCCATGTCCCCCCCCCCCCCACATATTGCAGCCATGTCCCCCCCCCACATATTGCAGCCATGTCCCCCCCCCACATATTGCAGCCATGTCCCCCCCCCACATATTGCAGCCATGTCCCCCCCCCACATATTGCTTTCTTTCTTTCTTTCTTTCTTTCTTTCTTTTTATTTTTTTTCCTTCTTCCTCCTTCCTTTCTCTTCTTCCTCCTTTTTTATTTTTATTTTTTTCCTTCTTCCTCCTTCTTTTCTCTTTTTTTTTTTTTTTTTTTTTGTATTATTATTAGGGTTGTCCCGATACCACTTTTTTAGGACCGAGTACAAGTACTTTTTTTCAAGTAGTCGCCGATACCGAATACCGATACTTTTTTAAATGTGTCCCCAAATGCAGCCATGTCCCCCACATATTGCAGCCATGTCCCCCACATATTGCAGCCTTGTCCCCCACATATTGCAGCCATGTATGTCCCCCCACATATTGCAGCCTTGTATGTCCCCCCACATATTGCAGCCTTGTATGTCCCCCCACATATTGCAGCCTTGTATGTCCCCCCACATATTGCAGCCTTGTATGTCCCCCCACATATTGCAGCCTTGTATGTCCCCCCCCACATATTGCAGCCTTGTCCCCCCCCACATATTGCAGCCTTGTCCCCCCACATATTGCAGACATGTCCTGTCCCCCATACCTGATGGGTCGCAAAGCCGCCGCATACCGCCGTTAATCCCAGTGCATGACAACGGCGAGCATTACAAGCTTTCGCTTGTATACTTCTAAAGCCCGCGCTGCCATGTATAGACACTCCCCCTCTCATGATTGGACGGATCCGTCCAATCACGAGAGGGGGAGTGTCTATACATGGCGGCGCCGGCTTTACAAGTATACAAGCGAATGCTTGTAATGCTCCCCCCTGTCAAGTACCGGGATTAACGGCGGTATGCGGCGGCGGTACCGGCGGTAGCAGCGGCGATGGGGGGGGGGGGGGCGAGTATTCTATTTCGGTATCGGGGGTATTTGCGGGAGTACAAGTACTCCCGCAAATACTCGGTATCGGTCCGGATACCGAGTATAGTATCGGTATCGGGACAACCCTAATTATTATTATTCTTTCGCCTTTTACTGCATGTAAAGCATTGCTATCCTCAGTTCAGTGTTGCTGTACTCCATAAATCGTAATGCTGCTTATACAGTTAAGGTTTTGTTTCCCTTTTTTTTTTTCATTTTATTAAGGGTGTGTGTTTTTTTTTTCCCTATAATAAATGTGTATGATTTTATATAAAAAAAAAAAAAAGGTTGAATTGTTCATATCTTCCTGGATAAAATGTTGCATTATCAATATTCAGAATATTTTATTCACAAAGGGAATTTATTAAAGCGGATCTCCCATGCAAGTTTTTTTTTTTGGGGGGGGGGAGTTAAATAGCCAATAGCAAGGCTTCAAAAAACTCACGTTTCTCGTGTCCAATGTCCACGCCACTCTGTTTCTGTCTGGAATATACACTTATATTCCCTTCGGTCCGCCGTTGCCATTTTAAGTGTGGGCATTATAATTCCACGAGCAGGGACTTCCTGGTTGCGCGCTCGCGTCGGCGAGCAGCGGCGTCAGCGTCTCTGTTGCTGTGACAACGGCAGGCGTTACCGCCCCTGATGTTAACCCAGCCTCATAGACCAATACAGCCTTAATAGAAACAACAGACTACAAGTGAATCGCGCGATCACAAGGGAGCTATGACTCGAGCTCCCAGAACACACTGCGCTGTGCAGGAAATGAGGAAATGCCCGAGAAAAACCCGAAGGCTGCAGACCGGAAGGAGCTATATTATATCTGGTACTGTACATTTATTATTAAAAAAATATCCGTTTGGGCAATATTTAGGAGCAACTGTAATATTGAGATTATGTTGCAATTCGGGTGGAGCTCCGCTTTAAGATACATTTATACTCCAGAAAGACAAAGCCAAATCACAATAACACAAGCAACAAAACATTTAAGGTTCAAAGCCTGAAAACGGCAAATTGATATAAACAATAAAAATAAAATCAAATACATGAAATGCCAAATAAAATTCTGAATAAATAACAGCGGCTGAACAAATATCTGAACTTTAATAAAGCAGAAAGACGTCTAACGTGGAAAACTTACGAGCCGGTCGGCTCTTTATTTGCAGAAGAGACACTCAATGTTTTCTTTTGCAATAAAATAAACGTACCTGACGTTTGCATGTACACTGCGCATGCGTGGCTGCAGGTAAATTCTCGCCTCGGTGCCTGTGTGCCTGCGCAGGAGTTGCACCATCAGGATGGCTGAAGGTTTGCACCCGGAAAAAGCTGTGGGGATTTTTTCCTACACATTGTATATGAATGGGGTAGAGGGAGCACCTCCTCCCTGACGCTCTGTGTGTCTCCGGACAGGTGGTAGACTACTACAAGGAGGCGTGCCGGGCTCTGGAGAACTCGGAAACCGCCTCCCTCCTGGGGAAGATCCAGAAGGACTGGAAGAAGTTGGTGCAGATGAAGATTTATTACTTCGCGTCCATCGCTCATGTGAGTCAATTCTCTGCAACTTTATTCAGTACACTGTGCATAAACAGGCGGTCGTATTGTAGATCCTGTCATTGGTGTCGGTGGGAGGGATGGTGTCCCCTCGTTGGTGTCGGTGGGGGGGATGGTGTCCCCTCGTTGGTGTCGGTGGGAGGGATGGTGTCCCCTCGTTGGTGTCGGTGGGAGGGATGGTGTCCCCTCGTTGGTGTCGGTGGGAGGGATGGTGTCCCCTCGTTGGTGTCGGTGGGAGGGATGGTGTCCCCTCGTTGGTGTCGGTGGGAGGGATGGTGTCCCCTCGTTGGTGTCGGTGGGAGGGATGGTGTCCCCTCGTTGGTGTCGGTGGGAGGGATGGTGTCCCCTCGTTGGTGTCGGTGGGAGGGATGGTGTCCCCTCGTTGGTGTCGGTGGGAGGGATGGTGTCCCCTCGTTGGTGTCGGTGGGAGGGATGGTGTCCCCTCGTTGGTGTCGGTGGGAGGGATGGTGTCCCCTCGTTGGTGTCGGTGGGAGGGATGGTGTCCCCTCGTTGGTGTCGGTGGGAGGGATGGTGTCCCCTCGTTGGTGTCGGTGGGAGGGATGGTGTCCCCTCGTTGGTGTCGGTGGGAGGGATGGTGTCCCCTCGTTGGTGTCGGTGGGAGGGATGGTGTCCCCTCGTTGGTGTCGGTGGGAGGGATGGTGTCCCCTCGTTGGTGTCGGTGGGAGGGATGGTGTCCCCTCGTTGGTGTCGGTGGGAGGGATGGTGTCCCCTCGTTGGTGTCGGTGGGAGGGATGGTGTCCCCTCGTTGGTGGGAGGGATGGTGTCCCCTCGTTGGTGGGAGGGATGGTGTCCCCTCGTTGGTTTTCGATTGGGAGGAAGCATCCAATCAGAATGAAGTTGAGTTGAATAATCCTCGGAAGGGGAATTCTCAAAGAACCTTTTTAGATCTTTACGTAGAATTTGGATTTCTTCTAAATGATCCAGTGATGATCTTCTGACTTTCCAATCTCTTCACAGCTGCACATGGGGAAGCAGGCCGAGGAGCAGCAGAAGTTTGGAGAGCAGGTAAGGTCACGTGTCCCTCCTGTCGGCCATCCTCTGAACGCCCGATTTAGGCTTCGTACACAGGCCCCCTATTAGAGATTGGGGCCCCCTTCCCCCTTGGGTAGGGATGAGCCAACCGTTTGCTTTAAACCCAGGGTCTACCTGAACTTTGGCCGTCTTTGACTATCAAGGGGGTCCGACCTGCTACTATTGCCTTGTTTCCACTGAGCGGATCGGTTCGGGTCAGTAAATTTGGAACGGATAGAATGGAACCGGTCTAATCGCGTGAGCATTTCCACTGAAAATCGGACCGTCGGGGACCATTCAGGGTTTAGAAAAAATTCCTAGCGCATCCACCAATCAGTGTGATGTATTTGTAGGTCCGCCCTAACCGAACACTTCCATTCTCTCTGGTCCCTCATCTGAAGCACGACCCTTGCTGGTGCGGTACGGTTCGCTTTTATGGCACGCTTTCATAATGGAAACACCCAAAATACCGCACCGAACCGATCCGCTCAGTGGAAACGAGGCATAAGCAAGGGCGACCTAATCAAGGGGGTCCAACTCGCTACTAGCAAGGGTGACCTAATCAAGGGGGTCCAACTCGCTACTAGCAAGGGGGACCTAATCAAGGGGGTCCAACTCGCTACTAGCAAGGGGGACCTAATCAAGGGGGTCCAACTCGCTACTAGCAAGGGGGACCTAATCAAGGGGGTCCAACTCGCTACTAGCAAGGGGGACCTAATCAAGGGGGTCCAACTCGCTACTAGCAAGGGGGACCTAATCAAGGGGGTCCAACTCGCTACTAGCAAGGGGGACCTAATCAAGGGTGTTCAACTCGCTACTAGCAAGGGGGACCTTATCAAGGAGGTCCAACTCGCTACTAGCAAGGGCGACCTTATCAAGGGGGTCCAACTCGCTACTAGCAAGGGCGACCTTATCAAGGGGGTCCAACTCGCTACTAGCAAGGGCGACCTAATCAATGGGGTCCAACTCGCTACTAGCAAGGGCGACCTAATCAATGGGGTCCAACTCGCTACTAGCAAGGGCGACCTAATCAATGGGGTCCAACTCGCTACTACCAAGGGCGACCTAATCAATGGGGTCCAACCTGCAACTAGCAAGGGGGACCTAATCAAGGGGGTCCAACCCGCCTCTGATGTGAAGACGGTGACAGATCGCTGTGTTTGATGATTTCCTCTTCCTCAGGTCGCCTATATGCAGAGCGCTTTGGACAAACTCGGTGAAGCTGTAAAACTGTCCAAGGTGAGAGTTGTTCCGTCTCGCACCATCATCACATTCCACCATTTGTGTGTTCTGATATCTCCGGGACTTTGCACCCGTTGTCTATGAATCTCGCGCCTTCTGCTTGTACATCTGCACCCACTTACCACCATCTCCTTCTTCTGCAGGGTCAGCCGTCCACCGTCCAGGAGGCCCTGCGCTTCACCATGGATGTGATTGGAGGAAAGTAAGTCCAAACCGGTTTTCTTTTGTAATAATTCACACCCCTTAAAGAACACCAAGGAATCATGGGCGCTAAACTGATTGATTCAGTGGTCAGGCATGTACATGTACAGAGGCTGATGTGGGTGAAATCAGTCCTTTAGATCAGGGGTCCCCAGGCCGGCCTGTTGACTGGGGCGGCGACAGCAGGAGATAAGCGACGACCACGGTCTGCACTGGGCGATCACGGACCACAGTTGCCGCTCACCTTCTGCTGTACAACTATGCTGCTTTGTCCTCTCCTGACTCCCCCCACCCACCTGGTCGATGATGTCATCCATTTAGCAGGGTGGGCGGAGCTGCAGATTGGGATGGAGAGCTCCTCCCACCCCATTCCCTGCTAATGGGATGTTACTCGTAAAGTTTGAGATGAGGATCGCGCTGTCCACAGCTATTTTTCAACCTTGGAGGAACAAGTTAAAGTAGGGTTTCATGCAATGACATTGGGGGAGGGGGGGATGTAGCAGGGGTAGGTAGGTAATTAGGGAATTTTCAGAGTGGGGAGGTGTGAGCTTGGAAGAAAACAAGAGAAATAGGATAGAAGAGGGGTGAGAAGAGGAGTGGGGGTAGGGATTGTTGGAGTATGAAGGTTCATTTACAGCTGCCATTCACCGCCAGAGTTTCTGGTACCCGAAGGTTCCTCCAGAAGTTGCTGGGAGTTCCTTAGAAATTGGCAATCCTTTAAAATCAATCGCTGACAATTATGATTTGCTTTAAGGGATCTGTAAGGAGGGAACGTTTGGTGACCTTCACTTCCCACTGACCAGCAGTGTAAGTGGGCCGTTCTCCCAGTGCTCACCAAAGCAAGGCTGGCCATTCTCCCACTGATGACCAATGAAGGGGGAGCTCTTCACTTGGCCGCCAAGGAAAGGGGGGAGCTCTTCACTTGGCCGCCAAGGAAAGGGGGGAGCTCTTCACTTGGCCGCCAAGGAAAGGGGGGAGCTCTTCACTTGGCCGCCAAGGAAAGGGGGGAGCTCTTCACTTGGCCGCCAAGGAAAGGGGGGAGCTCTTCACTTGGCCGCCAAGGAAAGGGGGGAGCTCTTCACTTGGCCGCCAAGGAAAGGGGGGAGCTCTTCACTTGGCCGCCAAGGAAAGGGGGGAGCTCTTCACTTGGCCGCCAAGGAAAGGGGGGAGCTCTTCACTTGGCCGCCAAGGAAAGGGGGGAGCTCTTCACTTGGCCGCCAAGGAAAGGGGGGAGCTCTTCACTTGGCCGCCAAGGAAAGGGGGGAGCTCTCCACTTGGCCGCCAAGGAAAGGGGGGAGCTCTCCACTTGGCCGCCAAGGAAAGGGGGGAGCTCTCCACTTGGCCGCCAAGGAAAGGGGGGAGCTCTCCACTTGGCCGCCAAGGAAAGGGGGGAGCTCTTCACTTGGCCGCCAAGGAAAGGGGGGAGCTCTTCACTTGGCCGCCCAGGAAAGGGGGGAGCTCTTCACTTGGCCGCCCAGGAAAGGGGGGAGCTCTTCACTTGGCCGCCCAGGAAAGGGGGGAGCTCTTCACTTGGCCGCCCAGGAAAGGGGGGAGCTCTTCACTTGGCCGCCCAGGAAAGGGGGGAGCTCTTCACTTGGCCGCCCAGGAAAGGGGGGAGCTCTTCACTTGGCCGCCAAGGAAAGGGGGGAGCTCTTCACTTGGCCGCCAAGGAAAGGGGGGAGCTCTTCACTTGGCCGCGGTTGAGAAATGTCTGTGAGATCTTATTTGGGCAGAATACCGATATCCTGATTTATCTGCTGGTTTCCTCATAACAGGTTCAACTCTGCCAAGAAAGACAATGATTTCATTTACCATGAATCTGTCCCGGCTCTGGATACCCTGCAGGCTGTAAAAGGTGCGATGATTGGAGACGTCTTATTGATCTGATTAGTAATTAGGAGGATTAATGGTCCGTTTCAACTCGGCACAGGGATGGTGGGAACCCCTCATAATGGGCACAGCGGGTGTACAGACCCGGGAACTCAGCACAGGGATGGTGGGAACCCCCTCATAATGGGCACAGCGGGTGTACAGACCCGGGAACTCAGCACAGGGATGGTGGGAACCCCTCATAATGGGGCACAGCGGGTGTACAGACCTGGGAACTCAGCACAGGGATGGTGGGAACCCCTCATAATGGGCACAGCAGGTGTACAGACCCGGGAACTCAGCACAGGGATGGTGGGAACCCCCTCATAATGGGCACAGCGGGTGTACAGACCCGGGAACTCAGCACAGGGATGGTGGGAACCCCTCATAATGGGGCACAGCGGGTGTACAGACCCGGGAACTCAGCACAGGGATGGTGGGAACCCCTCATAATGGGCACAGCAGGTGTACAGACTCGGGAACTCAGCACAAGGATCGTGGGAACCCCTCATAATGGGGCACAGCGGGTGTACAGACCCGGGAACTCGGCACAGGGATGGTGGGAACCCCTCATAATGGGCACAGCGGGTGTACAGACCTGGAAACTTAGCACAGGGATGGTGGGAACCCCTCATAATGGGCACAGTGGGTTTACAGACCCGGGAACTCGGCACAGGGATGGTGGGAACCCCTCATAATGGGGCACAGTGGGTGTACAGACCTGGAAACTCAGCACAGGGATGGTGGGAACCCCTCATAATGGGCACAGCAGGTGTACAGTCCCGGGAACATAGAGCTCTTATCTATAGTTTCCCAGAGAATTTTTCCATCATCCACCAAACACTGAAATTTCAATTCAGATTGGAGTGAAACTTTTTTTTAGAGAATTCCGGCCTCATTTTGTTGTTTTCTGGTCCCCCAGGTGCCCCTTTGGTGAAGGCTCTTCCTGTGAACCCCGTTGACCCGGCTGTGACCGGACCTGATATCTTCTCCAAGCTGGTTCCGATGTCGGCACATGAGGCGTCCTCTCTATACAGGTAAGTGGAGCTCCGGCACTAACTGAACAATTCCATCCATGTAACAAGGTGTTAGGTCCTCTGGATCTCCTGCCAATTAGTGTTGCCCAGCAGTGTTCCTCACCAGCGCCCATTGGTGCCTTTTTTTTTTTTTTTTTTTTTTTTTTTTTCAGCGCCCATTGGCCCATTTCAGCCGCACTCCAAAAAAACTTGAAGGTTGTCTTTATTGTAAAACAAATGGAAAATGCACAGCTAAAATAGGAATGGCAGTCTACGCGTTTCACACTATCGGTTAGTGCTTAATCATGGCTTTGTTTTGGAGTGCAGCTGTCCATTTTATATCCTATTTGCCTCGTGCATTGCCGGCATCCTTGATCTCCTGAGAAAGTCATTGATTGCTCAGACTTCCCACCTGGAGCTGTAACTCCCTCCTTCCCCAGCGCCCATTGGTGCCTTTTTTTTTCCCCAGCGCCCATTGGTGCCTCCTCAAAAAATAAAAATAAAACCCTAGTGGTGATTAAATACAGTGGAACCTCGGATTACGAGTATAATCCGTTCCAGGAAAATGCTCGGAATCCAAAGCACTCGCATATCAAAGTTTCCCCATAGAAGTCAATGGAAACGAAGATAATTTGTTCCCCGTTGACTTCTATTGCATGCAGTACCGAATGTGGCCAGAGGTGGCAGGGTGTCGGAAACTGTCCTAAACGGCTCGGAAACATTGGCCCTGATTCACAAAGCACTTACCCCGACGTAAGTGCAAATTTGAGCCGGCGTATCTGTGCGCCGGACCCACAAACCAACATACGCCTAAAAACTGGCCACCCTACGCCGACGTAGCTTACATACCCCGGCGTAGCGCGGGCGCACTTTTGATCTGGACGCATGTTGCTGCTCCCATTGATTAGGCATTCAAATATGCAAATACGGCGATTCACGAACGTACTTGCGCCCGGCGCATTATATACGCGGTTTGCGTAAGTTTTTCCGTCCGGCGTAAAGTTATTCCCCATAAAGGAGGTGTAAGTCAGCACCAGACATGCAAAGGTCTGCACCAGGGAACTCAAGCCGGCGTATTTTACGTAGGACGTGGGTCTGGCCGGGCGTAGGTTACGTTAACGGCGTACAGGTGATCCGGCGTATCTTAAAGGGCAGTTGTTCCGACGTGGTTGTGAGCATGCGCACTGGGATACGCCCACGTCTCGAAACATGCGCAGTTTGTTTTAAGTACTTGTCTGGCACCCGGCCCATCGTTTGCATGGGGTCACGCTTCATTAGCATCGATCACGCCCACTTCCACCTACTTACGCAGAGGCGTGAATTCTGCTTGTTTTGTGACACAACGCTCGCAAAACGAGTCGAATATTTTATTTATTTTTTTAATACCCGTATTGCGAAATTTCTTGTTAATCGCGTTAATCTGCGGTGTGCAGTGCCGCATTCGGCCAGAGGTGGCGGGGCGCTGGTGACAGTCGGAGCCACTCGGACGCACTATGGCCCGGATTCACATAGATGGGCGCATATTTACGCCGGCATAGCGCACACATAGTACGCTACGCCATCGCAGCGAGGAGAGGCATGCACTGAATTCGGCAAGCTATTGCTCCCAACTCTGCGCCAGCGTATATTTCGTAGGTGGAAGTGGGCGTGATCCATGTTAATGAAGCGTGACCCCATGCAAATGGTGGGCCGGGCGCCAGACAAGTACTTAAAATGAACTGCGCATGTGTCGGGACATGGACGTATCCCCGTGCGCATGCGCACAACCACGTCGGAACAACTGCCTAAGATACGCCGGATCACTGTGTACGCCGTGAACATAACCGCCGCCCATCCAGACCCACGTCGGCCCATTTTCACAATACGTAGGCTTGTGTTCCCTGTGGTATTACTGTAGCGCCAAAAGAAATCTTTCTCCAAAAAAAAATTATAAAAAATGTAATATGGGTACAGTGTTGCACAACCGCGCAATTTTCATTCAATGGGCCGAAAGCAGGAATGGGGTCGAAAGTGCCCAGAAAGCAAGTGGTTAAAGCTCCTCTCAGGAGCCAATGGTGCAAGCAGTGGGCCGGCTCTTGGGAGGAGTTATGCAAATATTAGAATGCCTTGATGGGTGGGGGTGTCGGTTTGAGGAGTGGGCGTTCCTGGGAAAGGCTGCATTTGCATGTCACGCCCCCTTGGTAACCCCCACATGTGATAGCCGAGCCACCTTGATTGCAAGAACGGAAATCCAATGAAAGGGGCGGGGCCAGGGTCAGTCAGGCCGGGAAAGTATGGCCTAGGTCAGGGATCCTCAAACTACGGCCCTCCAGATGTTGTAGAACTACACATTCCATGAGGCCTTGTAACACACTGACATTCACAGACATGACTGGGCATGATGGGAATTGTAGTTCCTGAACAACTGGAGGGCCTTAGTTTGAAGACCCATGCCCTAGGTGATGCCGGACGTCCTCCAATCAGAGGTGGGTGTGGTTTGTACTTATTGGTGTGAATATAGAATGGTTGGTGGTCTTCTCGTGTTCATTGTCCTGTCCGACTTCATCTCTTCCAGTGAGGAGAAAGCCAAGCTGCTGCGAGAGATCGTCTCCAAAATAGAAGCCAAGAATGAAGTCCTGGAGTAAGTGCACCGTATTGGCGCTTCTGTTAAAGGGACCTGACTGGGGGGGGGGGGGTCTTGAGGGATGGGGTCCTCTATGTGGGGGATGGGGTTGATTACTGAAAAATTGGGTCCTTTATGGGGTTCTCTGTGGGTGGGATGGTGTGTTCATTATGGGGTCCTCTATTGGAGAATAAGGTACTCTGTGTGGGGCATGGTATTCATTATGGGGGGATAGGGTCCTCTATTGGATAATGGGGTTCTCTGTGGGTGGGATGGTGTTTATTATGAAAGAATGAGGTCCTTTATGGGTGGATAGGGTCCTCTATTGGAGAATAGGGTCCTCTATGTGGAGGAATGGTATTCATTATGGGAGTATGGGGTCCTCTATTGGATAATGGGGTTCTCTATAGGCGGGATGGTGTTCATTATGGAAGAATGAGGTCCATTATGGGGGGATGGGGTTCTCAATTGGAGAATGGGGTCCTATGTGGGGAATAGGGTTCATTATGGGAAAATAGGATCCTCTGTGCGGGATGGGGGTCCTCTATTGGAAAATGGGGTCCTATGTGGGGAATGCTGTTCATTAGGGAAGAATGGGGTTCTTGATGGGGGGGATAGGGTCCTGTACATGGGGGATGGTGTTCATTATGGGGAATGGGGTCCTCTATTGGGGAATATGGTCCTCTGTGTGAGGGATGGTATTCATTATGGGAGTAATGGGGTCCTCTGTTGAATGAGGTCCTTTATGGGGGGATATCCTCTATTGGATAATGGGGTTCTCTGTGGGTGGGATGGTGTTCATTATGGAAGCATGAGGTCCTTTATGGGAGGCTAGGGTCCTCTGTGTGAGGGATGGTATTCATTATGGGAGAATGGGGTCCTCTGTTGGAGAATGAGGTCCTTTTTATGGAGGGATGGGGTCCTCTATGGGAGGATGGGGTCCTCTATGGGAGGATGGGGTCCTCTATGGGAGGATGGGGTCCTCTATGGGAGGATGGGGTCCTCTGTGTGGGGGATGGTATTCATTATGGGAGAATGAGGTCCTCTTATTGGAGAATGAGGTCCTCTTATTGGGAGGAGGATAGGGTCCTCTTATTGGGAGGAGGATAGGGTCCTCTTATTGGGAGGAGGATAGGGTCCTCTTATTGGGAGGAGGATAGGGTCCTCTTATTGGGAGGAGGATAGGGTCCTCTTATTGGGAGGAGGATAGGGTCCTCTTATTGGGAGGAGGATAGGGTCCTCTTATTGGGAGGAGGATAGGGTCCTCTTATTGGGAGGAGGATAGGGTCCTCTTATTGGGAGGAGGGATAGGGTCCTCTTATTGGGAGGAGGATAGGGTCCTCTTATTGGGAGGAGGATAGGGTCCTCTTATTGGGAGGAGGATAGGGTCCTCTTATTGGGAGGAGGATAGGGTCCTCTTATTGGGAGGAGGATAGGGTCCTCTTATTGGGAGGAGGATAGGGTCCTCTTATTGGGAGGAGGATAGGGTCCTCTTATTGGGAGGAGGATAGGGTCCTCTTATTGGGAGGAGGATAGGGTCCTCTTATTGGGAGGAGGATAGGGTCCTCTTATTGGGAGGAGGATAGGGTCCTCTTATTGGGAGGAGGATAGGGTCCTCTGTGTGGGGGATGGTATTCATTATGGCAGGCTGGGGTCCTCTATTGGAGGCTGGGGTCCTCTATTGGAGGCTGGGGTCCTCTATTGGAGGCTGGGGTCCTCTATTGGAGGCTGGGGTCCTCTATTGGAGGCTGGGGTCCTCTATTGGAGGCTGGGGTCCTCTATTGGAGGCTGGGGTCCTCTCTGTGGGGGATGGTATTATTGGAGTATCAGGTCCTCTATTGTAGAATCGGGTCCTTTTATTGGGGATGTGGTCCTCTGTGTGGGGGATGGTATTATTGGAGTATGGGGGGATGGGGTCCTCTATTGTAGAATCGGGTCCTTTTATTGGGGATGTGGTCCTCTGTGTGGGGGATGGTATTATTGGAGTATGGGGGGATGGGGTCCTCTATTGTAGAATCGGGTCCTTTTATTGGGGGGGATGGGGTCCTCTATTGAAGCACTCAATCGCCTTGAGATGTAATTTTCTGTCACTCTGAACCAAATCATTTGGTTTGGCGTCACTTTTTGTCACCATCGGCTCTCTTCTTCCCGCCTCAGTCAGTTCACAGACTCTCTGCAGCTCGATCCGGAAACGGTGGACAACTTGGACATGTACAGCCACATCCCCCCGGCCCTGATGGAGAAATGCGCAGCGCTGAGCGTGCGGCCCGACACCGTGAAGAGTCTGGTACAGTCTATGCAGGGTAAGGGCCAGTTGGATTTGCAGTACAATCATATATAAAGGACGTCATGTTTTTTTTCTTTTTTTTATATAGTTTCTTATCCAATTTGCTGATTTGGAATATTGCTTATTGTAGATTTATTGCTGATAAACCCAAAATATTACATAAAAAAAAAAATGTATTTTTTTTTACTACTTTATTTTGTTGCTGTTTGTTAATGTAATGCTTGTTTGTTGTTTTTTTTCCCCGGTTTTATCTAGTTTTTATCCAATTTGCTGATTTGGGATATTGCTTGTTTTTAGATTTATTGCTGATTTATCTTTAATTGTATTTTTATTATTTATTGCTTTTTATTGTTTAATTAGGTGTATGTGTGTGTGTGTGTGTATATGTATGTGTGTGTGTGTGTGTATATATATATATACATATATATATACACATACACATACACATACACACACACACACACACACACACACACACACCTAATTAAACAATAAAAAGCAATAAATAATAAAAATACAATTAAAGATAAATCAGCAATAAATCTAAAAACAAGCATTTATTTATTTATTTATTTTATATATAATTTATTTATTTTATATATAATATAATTTTATTATTATTAATTTATTTTATTGCTGTTTTACATATTTATGTATTGCTTGCTTTGTTAGGCCCCTTTCACATTGTGGCGTTTTTCACGCGGTACAGCGCTAAAAATAGCTCTGCTATACCGCGTGAAAAAAACCTGCCCTGTAGTCTTCAATGTAAAAGCCCAAAGGCTTTCACACTAAATCGGTGCGCTAGCGGGACCGCTCCAAAAGTCCTGCTAGCCGCATCCTATACCGCGCCTTCTCTCATTCTACCGCGCCTTCTCATTGAAATCAATGGGAAACCGCGGTAATACCGCCCGCAATGCGCCTCTACAGAGGTGCATTGCGGGCGGTATTAACCCTTTTTTTTGGCCGCTAGCGGGGGTTAAAACTGCACCGCTAGCGGCCGAATACCGCGGTAAATACGACGGTATCGCAACGCAGAAAATCGCACTGCTACACCGCCACCGCGGCTCACGCCTCAATGTTAAAAGCAGCCTTCGTTTTATTATTGTCTTTATATTTTTAGTGCTAGTGAACTTATTTTTTTTTTTTTTATTGCGTTTTTATTTTATTGTTTTAATATTTTTAGGTTTGTTTTATTGCTGTTTTACTTATTTATGTATTTTTTTTTTTTTGGTTGCTTGTTTTATTTTTATGTTTTTGATTGCCCATTTTATTTTTATGCATTCACGTTTTCAAGTTTCTGTTACAACAAAAAAGAATCTGTAGTTCAAAGTGTGTACAATAGGCCTGGGGTCCCAATGTTGGGTCTAATTTATATATATATATATATATATATATTTTGTGTGTGTGTGTGTGTATTAATAAAACTTAAAGAAGATCTTCACCCTAGGAACAAACAAATGTAAAGTCAGAGCCTACATATACTGCTGACCTTTAACCACTTAAACCCCGGACCATTATGCAGGTAAAGGACCTTGCCCCTTTTTGCAATTCGGCGCTGCGTCGCTTTAACTGACAATTGCGCGGTCGTGCGACGTGGCTCCCAAACAAAATTGGCGTCCTTTTTTCCCCACAAATAGAGATTTCTTTTGGTGGTATTTGATCACCTCTGCGGCTCTTATTTTTTGCGCTATAAACAAGAATAGAGCGACAATTTTGAAAAAAAATCTATATTTTTTACTTTTTGCTATAATAAATATCCCCAAAAATATATATTAAAAAAAAAGTTTTTCTCAGTTTAGGCCGATACGTATTCTTCTATTATTGGTAAAAAAAAACAAAAAAAACGCAATAAGCGTTTGATTGGTTTGCGCAAAATTTATAGCGTTTAAAAAATAGGGGATAGTTTTATTGCATTTTTTTTACTACTAATAGCGGCGATCAGCGATTCTTCAGCTCCTGTGACCGATCGCGGGACTCTAGCTTCGGACCGGGTCGCGACCCCACAGCTGGGCTTAAGGAATCACGTACAGGTACATGATTGTGCCCAGCCGTGCCATTCTGCCGACGTATATCGGCGTTAGGCGGTCCTTTTAAGTGGTTAATAAAAGGACACTTGCCTGTCCCAGGATCCAGCGCCGTCCTCGCCCGGGCCGCCTCTTTGCCAGACAATCTTTAGTATGGTAAGTCGGCTGTGACTTTTTGTGGCTCCCCACTGCACATGTGCGAGCAACTCTGCACGTTGTGAATAGTCCCACTGCCTCTTGGGACCTATGACATATCCCAAGAGGCTGTGGGGTGGGGTGTGGGACGACTTCCGCTCAGATCGCCTAGGCCTGCGGCCTCCAAACTACGGCCCTTGGCTTGCGTTTATCTGGCCCTTGGGGCACTTTTCCTCCCACTGACATCACCAACGAGGCACTGTTCCTCACAATGATGCCAGCAATGGGATACTATTCTTCCCCTCCGGTGCCAACAGTGGGGCACTGTTCCTCTCTTTGGCCACAGTCACAGCCCCCCACTACCTACTTGAGCCCCATCTCAATCCAGCAATGTGCACAAGAGCCTCGCCTCTACCAGGTCTCTCCCTCCATTGGTTGATGTCAGTCACAGCCAGTGAGCCAAGAGAAGAGGGGTGACTTCTTTCTTTCCCTTTCTTTCTTTCTCTTTCTTTCTTTCTTTCTTTCTTTCTTTCTTTCTTTCTTTCTTTCTTTCTTTCTTTCTTTCTTTCTTTCTTTCTTTCTTTCTTTTTCTCTTTTTCTTTTCCTTTTTCTTTCTTTTTCTCTTTCTTTTTCTTTTTCTTTCTTTTTCTTTTTCTTTCTTTTACTTTTTCTTTCTTTTACTTTTTCTTTTTCTTTTTCTTTCTTTTACTTTTTCTTTTTCTTTCTTTTACTTTTTCTTTTTCTTTCTTTTTCTTTTTCTTTTTCTTTCTTTTACTTTTTCTTTCTTTTACTTTTTCTTTCTTTTACTTTTTCTTTCTTTTACTTTTTCTTTCTTTTTCTTTTTCTTTTTCTTTTTCTTTTTCTTTTTCTTTCTTTCTTTTTCTTTTTTTCTTTTTTTCTTTTTTTCTTTCTTTCTTTTTTTCTTTCTTTCTTTCTTTCTTTCTTTCTTTCTTTTTCTTTCTTTTTCTTTTTTTCTTTTTCTCTTTTTCTTTCTTTTTCTTTTTTTCTTTTTTTCTTTCTTTCTTTTTTTCTTTCTTTCTTTCTTTCTTTCTTTTTTTCTTTCTTTCTTTTTTTCTTTCTTTCTTTCTTTCTTTTTTTCTTTCTTTCTTTTTTTCTTTCTTTTTCTTTCTTTTCCTTTTTTTTTCTTTCTTTTTCTCTTTTTCTTTCTTTTTCTCTTTTTCTTTCTTTCTTTCTTTCTTTTTCTTTCTTTCTTTTTCTTTCTTTTTTTTTCTTTCTTTTCCTTTTTTTTTCTTTCTTTTCCTTTTCCTTTTTTTTTTCTTTCTTTTCCTCCTTTTTTTTTTCTTTCTTTTCCTTCTTTTTTTTTTCTTTCTTTTCCTTCTTTTTTTTTTCTTTCTTTTCCTTCTTTTTTTTTTCTTTCTTTTCCTTCTTTTTTTTTTCTTTCTTTTCCTTCTTTTTTTTTTCTTTCTTTTCCTTCTTTTTTTTTTCTTTCTTTTCCTTCTTTTTTTTTTCTTTCTTTTCCTTCTTTTTTTTTTCTTTCTTTTCCTTCTTTTTTTTTTCTTTCTTTCTTTTCCTTCTTTTTTTTTTCTTTCTTTTCCTTCTTTTTTTTTTCTTTCTTTCTTTTCCTTCTTTTTTTTTTCTTTCTTTCTTTTCCTTCTTTTTTTTTTCTTTTCTTTTCCTTCTTTTTTTTTTCTTTTCCTTTCCCATGTAATTCATATGTTTAGGTTTCTAGGGATGAGGTGGCAACCCTAGGAGTGAGGGGCGACTTCCCAAATACCTTTTTTTTCTTTAACCCTTTCATGCCGGTATACGTTGGCAGAACAGCGCGGCTGGGCACAAGCACGTACCTGTACGTGTCTCTTTAAGCCCAGCCGCGGGCGGCACGCTCGCGACCCGGTCCTAAGCTGCGGGACCTGCGGACACGGTCGCCGCCGGTGTCCCGTGATCGGGCACAGGAGCTGAAGAACGGGGAGAGATGAGTGTAAACACTTTCCCCGTTCTTCATTGTGGCAGTGTCACTGATCGTCTGTTTCCTGTCATAGGGAAAGACGATCAATGACGTCACACGTCCAGCCACACCCCCCTACAGTTAGAAACACATATGAGGTCACACCTAACCCCTACAGCGGGGGGGAACCCCTAGTGGGAAACTCCTAAACTGCCATTGTCATTTTCACAGTAATCGGTGCATTTTTATAGCACTTTTCACAATGGCAATGGTCCCAAAAATGTGTCAAAATTGTCTGTCCGCCATATTGTCGCAGTCACAAAAAAAAATCGCTGATCGCCGTCATTAGTAGTAACAAAAAAAAAATATTAATAAAAATGCAATAAAACTATCCCCTATTTTGTAAACACTATGGCCCGGATTCACGAAAGTTTTATGCTGGCGTATCTAGAGATACGCCATCGTAAGTACAATTGTGCGCCGTATTATTTTTACGCCGGTTCGCGAAGCTAGATACGTCAGAAAAAAATGCTTCAGCCGCCCGACATAACTTGCCTACGCCGGCGTACCCATAATAAATATGCAAATGAGTAAAATACGCCGATTCACAAACGTAGATGCGCCAGGCGGAAAAGATACGCGGTTTGCGTAAGGGTTACGTCCAGCGTAAAGTTATTCCTCATATAGGAGGCGCAACCTATTCAAAGGTATGGACCAGGGAACAGCCGTCGATTCTTACGTCGTTTACGTAGTACTACGTGAATAGGGCTGTGCGTAGGTTACGTTCACGTCGTAGGCAGTGATTCAACGTATCTTAGGCAGCTATTTAGACGTAACTGTGAGTATGCACACTGGGATGCGTCCAAGAGCCGACGCATGCGCAGTTCGTTTTTTGAAGCTCAGCCCATCATTTGCATGGGGTCACGCTTCATTTAAATGTTACACGCCCACTTCCACCTACTTTGACTTACGTTGGTTTACGCCGACAACTATACGCTATGCCGGCGCATATTGTTTGTGAATAGCATGCTTGTCGCTTTTTCTTCTTTACCAAAAATATGTAGAAGAATACGTATCGGCCTAAACTGAGGGAAAAAAGTTTTTTTTGGGGGGGGGATCTTTATTATAGCAAAAAGTAAAAAATATTGCAGAGGTGATCAAATACCACCAAAAGAAATCTCAATTTGTGGGGGAAAAGGACGCCAATTTTGTTTGGGAAACACGTCACACGACCGCGCAATTGTCCGTTAAAGCGACGCAGTGCCGAATCGCAAAAAGGGGGAAGGTCCTTAACCTGCATAATGGTGCAGTAGTTAATAGTTTATGGTTTCCATTTGGACCCCTTTTGATATTTTTGTATTCTTTGTGGGTGTTGAGTAATATATTTTACATACATTTTTGTTCCCCGGAGTTCGGCTTGGTTCGGGAGTAGACATTTGATTCACTATGGTGTATGTGTGTGATTTCAGTCCTGTCGGGGGTGTTCACTGATGTGGAGGCCTCTCTGAAGGACATCAAGGACCTGCTGGATGAAGAGGAGAAGCAGGAAAAGGTGGTGCAGGAGGAGGTGGGGAAACAGGCGGCGGGTCCCTCCTCGCCTTCCATGGCGGAAGTGTACAAGGAGTGGTCCAAGTACATGGAGGTGCACGAGAGGGCCAGCTTCACCAACACCGAGCTTCACAAGGCCATGAACCTGCACATCGGGAACCTGAGGCTGCTGAGCGGATCCCTCGACCAACTTCAGCAGGCACTTCCTGTTCCCAACCTGAACGAAGGTGAGAAAAACTCCTCCATGTCTGCATGTATTGCTGTAGACTGGACAGATCTCACCCAGAGCTGGAAACCAGCAATAGGCAACCAACATAGGACTGACTATACATGGACAGATCTCACCCACAACTAGAAACCAGCAATAGGCAACCAACACAGGACAATACATGGACAGATCTCACCCAGAGCTAGAAACCAGCAATAGGCAACCAACATAGGACTGACTATACATGGACAGATCTCACCCACAACTAGTAACCAGCAATAGGCAACCAACACAGGACAATACATGGACAGATCTCACCCAGAGCTGGAAACCAGCAATAGGCAACCAACATAGGACTGACTATACATGGACAGATCTCACCCACAACTAGTAACCAGCAATAGGCAACCAACACAGGACAATACATGGACAGATCTCACCCACAGCTAGAAACCAGCAAAAGGGAACCAACACAGGACTGACTATACATGGACAGATCAACCCCACAGCTAGAAACCAGCAATAGGCAACCAACACAGGACTGACTATACATGGACAGATCTCACCCACAGCTAGAAACCAGCAATAGGCAACCAACACAGGACAATACATGGACAGATCTCACCCACAGCTAGAAACCAGCAAAAGGGAACCAACACAGGACTGACTATACATGGACAGATCAACCCCACAGCTAGAATCCAGCAATAGGCAACCAACACAGGACTGACTATACATGGACAGATCTCACCCACAACTAGAAACCAGCAATAGGCAACCAACACAGGACAATATATGGACAGATCTCACCCACAACTAGAAACCAGCAATAGGCAACCAACACAGGACTGACTATACATGGACAGATCTCGCCCACAACTAGAAACCAGCAATAGGCAACCAACACAGGACTGACTATACATGGACAGATCTCACCCACAGCTAGAAACCAGCAAAAGGGAACCAACACAGGGACTGACTATACATGGACAGATCTCACCCACAACTAGAAATCAGCAAAAGGGAACCAACACAGGACTGACTATACATGGACAGATCAACCCCACAGCTAGAAACCAGCAATAGGCAACCAACACAGGACTGACTATACATGGACAGATCTCAGATGCCTTATGATCTGACGCTGCAGATATACAGCTATGAGGCTACAAGGCAAGAAGTGGGCACACTTCTATACCAGGAAGTAGACTGCTACTTTCAGGAAGAATTGCAGACCGTTTACGCTTTTAGGGACCATTTCTAGATGTTTCTAGATCTTTATACCTTTTTTAGGTGACCTCATGCTCTCTTTACAGACGACAAGTCGGTTCTGCAGAACCTGAAGCGGATCCTTCACAAGGTGCGAGAGATGAGGGATCAGCGGCTGTCTCTGGAGCAGCAGCTGCGGGACACCATACAGAAAGACGACATCACCACCTCTCTGGTGACCACCGATCGCTCCGAGATGAAGGTGAGGACCCTTCCATCTATTACAGAAGGACTGTCTGTGTGCCCAGAATTCTTCTTCTTTGTTCTTCCTTCTTCCTATTTTTTCCTTCTTTCTTTTTCCTTCTTTCTTTTTCCTTCTTTCTTCTTTCTTTTTCCTTCTTCTTTCTTTTTCCTTCTTCCTTCTTCTTTCTTTCCTTCTTCTTTCTTTTTCCTTCTTCTTTCTTTTTCCTTCTTCTTTCTTTTTCCTTCTTCCTTCTTCTTTCTTTTTCCTTCTTCTTTCTTTTTCCTTCTTCTTTCTTCTTTCTTTTTCCTTCTTCTTTCTTTTTCCTTCTTCTTTCTTTTTCCTTCTTCTTTCTTTTTCCTTCTTCTTTCTTTTTCCTTCTTCTTTCTTTTTCCTTTTTCCTTCTTCTTTCTTTTTCCTTCTTCTTTCTTTTTCCTTCTTCTTTCTTCTTTCTTTTTCCTTCTTCTTTCTTTTTCCTTCTTCTTTCTTTTTCCTTCTTCTTTCTTTTTCCTTCTTCTTTCTTTTTCCTTCTTCTTTCTTTTTCCTTCTTCTTTCTTCTTTCTTTTTCCTTCTTCCTTCTTCTTTCTTTTTCCTTCTTCTTCTTTCTTTTTCCTTCTTCTTCTTTCTTTTTCCTTCTTCTTCTTTCTTTTTCCTTCTTCTTTCTTTTTCCTTCTTTCTTTTTCCTTCTTCTTCTGTGAATGGGGAGCAGGTGTGTTATCGCTCTCACTCTCTCATACTGGTCACTGGAAGTTCAACATGGCACCTCATGGCAAAGAACTCTCTGAGCTTACGATCAAGAAAATAAAAGATTTTTTTTATTTACCATAGAATGTATTTCTTCTTGTCCATTTAAAACAGTTGGGTTATACTGCTGTCTACAGGAGGTTGGGACACAAACAAAAGTTGCAAGCCAGCCCCTCGTATAACCCCCTCCTATACCTAGCATGCCTCATTCTGTGAGCAAGCAGTATAACTGGGCCAAAAAAACCACAAAGGAGCAAGACCCTCTATCCCATAGACTAGATTCTATGCCAAGTACAAAAATCCTATTTTATTTTTTATAACCCATTCTATTGAGTCTGCTATAACTTGTACTGTAACTCAACCTCAAAGAGCTTACCTCACAACACTTGGATGTGTCCAGTCCTGCATACGGACACTTAGTGGCTGTATGTGGGACTGAACACATGTCTGGTGGGGGTAAGCTCTTTGGGTGTGGCGGGGGTAAGCTCTTTGGGTGTGGCGGGGGTAAGCTCTTTGGGTGTGGCGGGGGTAAGCTCTTTGGGTGTGGCGGGGGTAAGCTCTTTGGGTGTGGCGGGGGTAAGCTCTTTGGGTGTGGCGGGGGTAAGCTCTTTGGGTGTGGCGGGGGTAAGCTCTTTGGGTGTGGCGGGGGTAAGCTCTTTGGGTGTGGCGGGGGTAAGCTCTTTGGGTGTGGCGGGGGTAAGCTCTTTGGGTGTGGCGGGGGTAAGCTCTTTGGGTGTGGCGGGGGTAAGCTCTTTGGGTGTGGCGGGGGTAAGCTCTTTGGGTGTGGCGGGGGTAAGCTCTTTGGGTGCGGCGGGGGTAAGCTCTTTGGGTGTGGCGGGGGTAAGCTCTTTGGGTGTGGCGGGGGTAAGCTCTTTGGGTGTGGCGAGGGTAAGCTCTTTGGGTGTGGCGAGGGTAAGCTCTTTGGGTGTGGCGAGGGTAAGCTCTTTGGGTGTGGCGAGGGTAAGCTCTTTGGGTGTGGCGAGGGTAAGCTCTTTGGGTGTGGCGAGGGTAAGCTCTTTGGGAGTAAAGCTCTTTGGGTGCGGCGGTGGTAAAGCTCTTTGGGTGCGGCGGTGGTAAAGCTCTTTGGGTGCGGCGGTGGTAAAGCTTTGAGGTTGAGTTGTTCTGCCTGGTCTTCTCCTAACACTGGAATGCTCCTGAATCTTCTTCTTGTAGAAACTCTTTGCAGAGCAGCTGAAGAAATACGACCAATTAAAAGTTTACATTGACCAGAACTTGTCGGCCCAAGAGAACATCCTAAAAGCTCTGACCGACGCCAACGTGAAGTACGCGCCGATACGGAAGGTCCTTACAGACTCCGAACAGAAGTGAGTTCACCATCGATGTGCCTTCCTTGTTACTATTTAAGATATTGTGTTGTGATGTTGATGAGAGGGATGAGATTGGGTAACGGGATACCGAGGTTTTCAACCTCTTCTTTATAGACTGGCCAATACAGCCATATTGTTGGTGGGCTTTCTCTATAGCATGTGGGGTAATGCCATAACTTTGGGTACTCTGTAATGCTTCATCTTTCAAATATCACGTCCTTTCCCTGTCCAGAAGCCGTCTTGCCGCGTCCCGCTAGTAGCCTCACCCCCCCCATCTTACTTGCATGAGCCCTCATTCGATCCAGTGATGTGCCACCTTCTGCAGCAGCTCTCTCCCCTCACTTACTGATCTGACAGGCTTTGCTGGGGCAGCAGGAGCCATTAGCTCCCTCTGCTGTCAATAAAAACCAGTGGCAACCGAGTGGGGGGCTGGGCCATTTCCCGTCTTTAGACACAGACCACACAGCTCGGGAGCCTGCCCACATGGGTTCCCATTATAGGAAGTGGCTTCTTATGGTGGCACCTGCCAGAAAGGAGGAGCCATAAGTGCCGGCAAAGGACCTAAAGAGGGAGGTTCAGGGCCGCTCTATGCTATTCCTTTACACAGAACAGGTACGTATAAACCTGTTTTTGTTATTTTTTTTAAAAAAAATATGCATTTACAATCGCTTTCAGGGTATGGTGGGTGGCCTTTAGCCAGCTGCACTCCTCAGGATTTACCCCCATTCATGACCAGGCCACATGCCACAGCACACTCTTGAGTCTTTGAGAGAGGAGAGAAGCGCACAGAGCAGCTATGCCCCCCCCTTTCCCCTCCACCCCACTGCCCATTCACAGAAGCCTTTGTATTTTGTGAATGAGTTTGCATAGTACAAAGGCTTCTGTGAATGGGCAGGAGGAGGAAAGGTGCGGGCACAGTGAAGGAACTGAGACCCACAATGAGCAGCAGCTTCGAGGCGAGGCATCAGGAACCTCGTTAGACTTGGACTTGTGAGAGGCCAAGTTCTTGCACAATTTTACTCGTACTGTTCTTTTAGTTTGGGACTGTTTTATTATATCTTGTCTTTATAGTGATCATGTTTTGGTTTATTTGTGACCTTTAAAGCCCCAATATCCTTAATGCATTTGTGTTTAATTGTGTTTAATAGAGATGTGGTACCATAGACCTTAAATCAGTCCACCATGTACTATTAGGGGATATTCTGGTGTAATGTGTCACTTATTGTATCTTCTGTTGAACCCCAAACAGTTACTTCTTAATATATGTTGTAATTGCCTCCTTTCCTTGTATGTGTGTTCACAGTCCCTCTTTCTCTTGTCCTTTTTTAGGTGGAATCACACCGTACAGACTCTCATCTCTTCCTATGAGGCCTACGAGGACCTGATGAAGAAGTCTCAGGAAGGGAAGGACTTTTATGCCGATTTAGAGGGCAAAGTCGCCAAACTTCTGGAAAAAACCCGAGCCGCCTTCGAGGCCTCGCAATCCAGCCGTCAGGCCATCCTGGAACGGTACTTGTCAATTCTCTGGGTATTGTGAACCTGATATTTAACTACTTGCTCACCTTAGGACGTCCTCTGCTCTGTGCGGTGAGATCTGAATGATGGGTGCAGCCACAGGCATCGTTCAGATATCGCCGTCTTCAGCCGGCGATTCTGTGCACCATAAGGACGATCATATCGGCGGTTCCGGTGCTTCTCCGGGCTCTCCCGTGCCATCGGGGGCCCAGAGAGCGAATCGGCCGGCGTTCCCTGCAGAACCATAGAGATGACTGGTGACCAGATGGTCACAGTCATTTCTATGACCGTCGGAGGACCAGGCGCGACGCCCGGTACCCAGAATGTAAACACAGCCTCAAGCGCGGCTGAAAGCATGAGATCGGGGAATTTTTTTTTTTTCACAATTTCATGCTTTCCAGCCTGGAGGAGAGATGTGGGGGGAGGGGAAGGTCTTATTGACCCCGCCTCTCTCCATAAAGAGGACCTGTCAGTGATTCCTATTACAAGGGATGTTTACATTCCTTAAAATAGGAATAAAAGTGATCAATTTTTTTTTTTTTTAAAGTGTAAAAGTAAAAAAATTAAGTAAAAAATAATAATAAAATTAAAGTGGAGCTCCACCCAGGAAAACATTTTCCCATGTTGTTTAAAAAAATAAAATAAAAAAAAAACCTGAAAAAAAAAAAAAATACTCACCCGAAATACCTGTTGCTATGCGGAAGTCCGTAATCTGCCTCTTCCACTCCGCGGTGTCTTTTCTTCTTCTCCTTCTCCTAGTGAATGGGGCGCGCTGCTTCCTGGGAACTGTGTGTGTTCTCAGAGAGCAGCGCGCCCATTCACAAGCCAGCGTGAGACTCGCGCAGGCGCATTAGGAAATGGGCAGTGAAGCCGTACGGCTTCACTGTCTGTTTCCCATAGTGTGAATGGCGGCGCGGGACCCGGATCGATCGTGGGACCGGCATCGGGGGGGGCCCATCAGCGCGGACAAGTAGGACAAGGTAAGTGTCCTTATTTAAAGTCAGCAGCTACACTGTTAGTAGCTGCTGACTTTAAAAAAAAAAAAAAATTGCGGCTGGAGCTCCGCTTTAAATTGCCCCTGTCCCAGTCGCTCGCGTGCAGAAGCGAACATGCATGCAAGTCCCGCCCACATAGGTAAACACCATTCGAACCCCACATGTGAGGTGTCGCCGTGTGCGTTAGAGCGAGAGCAATAATTCTAGCACTAGACCTCCTCTGTAACTCAAATAGTAACCTGTAAAAAAAATTGAAAGCGTCGCCTATGGAGATTTTTAAGTACCGAAGTTTGTAAGCCCATTTTTAAGCCCATAGTTTGTAGCCAACGCATGAACGTCGGTTGCTTACTTTACTTTATTGTGTTATTCCAGCCGTAAAAGTTTTACTACTTTCATGGAAACGCCGCATTTCTGCTGAAGTCGCAAAATCCAGCAAATTTTACCTTTTTTTTTTTTTTTTAATGGGAGTTGAACCCCTTGGCAGAAACTTGTAGCATTGGTATTGAAAATATGACCGATCATGCCGAAAAACTGTCTTTTATTTAACCACTTCCCGTAAACCGCCGTCGTTAGACATCGGGATTTTGACGTAGAAAAGCTACCATAACCCCGGTATTTTCTTCAATGGCGGGCGGTCCTCTTTCAGATAAAAGTGGTTTCTGCTGTGGATTCGCCGGTGGGAGAGGTGACCCTAGACACCGCACACTCCCCACTCCCGTTGCGCTACGATCGTCTCTGCCGCCCAATGGTCTTAAAGGGACACTAAAGTCAAATTTTTTTTTTTTTTTTAAATAACAAATATGTTATACTTGCCTCCACTGTGCAGTTCGTTTTGCACAGAGTGTCCCCGAAAGCTGTCTTCTGGGGTCCCTCGGCGGCTGTCTCGGCTCCTCCTCGCAAAAGCTTTCCACCTTCATGCGAGGGAGCTCCCGTGATGCGGCGGCCATAGCCGCCGACTGTATCACTCATCCCGGCGCGCCGCGTCATCCGCTGTGATTGACAGCAGCGCCAGCCAATGGCTGCGCTGCTATCGATCCGCCCAGCCTAGCCAATCAACGGCCAGGCTGGGAACTGAACAGGACGACCAGCACGCGCACCGGACTTTCGAGGGGTCAGGTAAGTAGCTCGGGGGGGGGGTGCTTTCAGATGTTTTTTTTTACCTTAATGCATTGGATGCATTAGGGTAAAAAAAACTTTAACTTTACAGCCCCTTTAAAGGGAAATTTGTTGGTATTTTTGAAAGGGGGGGGGGGGGGCAATTGACACCTTTTTTTTTATTTTTTATTTATTTTTTTAGGTACGTCCACCTGTAAAGTATTCGTGATTTAGGTACTTCCACCTGTAAAGTAGGAGTGATTTGGGTGCACCCACCTGTAAAGTAGGCGTGATTTTGGTGCACCCACCTGTAAAGTAGGTGCACATGGAAAGTGGACAGACCAAGTGTGGACTATGGGTGGGTTAACAGCGTCCCAGGATGAAGGACCATAATGTTGGGTGCATATGCTGTCCTCTCAGGCTGCAGAGTTTGTGCAAGGCCGTAGCCTCGGCATGAACCAGGAAACACTTATTTAGGATAACGGAACTTGCACAAACTTGGCTGTCGGGGCAGCCAGGTACAGAATGCAGATGACCATTCCAGCCATATATTGGGTAGTCTCTGTCCTTCTAGTCAGTGATTTGCAGTGTTCTTTGGGATGAGGATTTCTCTGCCATGTCCTGTAGTAATTCTCTTGTCTTCTTCTTAGGGAGATGAAAAAGAAGCCTCCTCCACGCCCAACGGCCCCCAAACCAGCACTCGAGAAGAAGGTTTCCGACATAGACCTTGAGAACATTCCTGCGGGTGACCTGGCCGACATGCAGAAGTTTTCATCCCTCTTCCTTTCTGATCTCCCAGAAGAGCTTAGGAGTTTACCACCCGATGCCCTCATCGCCCACCTGGACCGGATGACAGCTGACACTCTGAGCGCCTTCCCTGGTGGGCCGGCAGCTGCATACGGTGGAATGAGGCCTCCCATGGCAGACCCTTTTCGGGGCGTTAGAACAGCTACTGCCCCCATGCAAGACCCGCATGCAGTGCCTTTCAGCCAGGCTTCTTTCAACGTCCATCCCCCGCCATACCCCGGAGGAGCCGGCCATGCCTTCCCACCCATCAGTTACGGCAATATTCCTCCTGTGACTTCAGGAACTGCCGTTCCGTCACAGTATATGCGTCATTCTCCAGATCAGGCCATCTCACACGGACAGATACCGACCTCTTCTCCTTCGAGGAATCCAAACATGTATCCAGCAGGTGGGCCCGGTCAACCAAACCCGGCACCGTCCCCTTTAACACCAGGGTACAGGCCTGCAGCTAGGGCGCCACAAAGAACTTCCCCACAGCATATGCCAACTTCTGTCCCTGGCGCGGCGCACTCGGCAGCTCAGTTTAGGCCGAGTGCAGCAGCAGCATATGGAGTTGGTCCGCATGGTCAACCCGCCTATACCCAAAGTGTAGCTGTCCAGCCTCATGACTCCAGCCATCATTACTCGAACCAGATGCCGCCAAACAATATGCAACCTCCTGCGGCGCAAGCAATCCGGCCTGCGACCACGACAGTGGACAGTATTCAGGGGCCCATATCCAGCTATGCAGCCCCCCGGTTACCAGCTGGAGGAGCGCCCCAAGCTCGGCCCTTGAGTCACCCCCAGAGCGGTTATATGGGAACCCCTGCTCCTCACATGGTTGGTCAGACCCCTCACTTTCCATACCCACAAAGCGGAGGAGTTCAGAATTACGTTCAGCCTCCCCCGCAGCATTTTCCTCAGATGTATCCTTTCCACGGTCAGCCTCAGCCTAGAATGAACACGCAGCCCCAACAACCACAGTACGGGGCCCCCGGCCAGCTTCAATTTGCTCCTCAGATGAGGGGCCCTGTACATCCACAGCAGCAGCAGCCTACTGCTTATCAACAGCAAGGGCAGCCTCCGGGGCTGCCTCCTCAGCAGCAGTTTCAGCAGTTTCCAATGCAGCCTCCACATGCCGCTATGCAGCCGCCAGGTTCCTGCATGCAGCCGCGACCTTCCACCATGCATCCTGGCCATTCAAATGCACCACAACCCAATTCTGCAGTGCAGCCCATGCACCCTGGCATGCAAGTTCCACCACATTTAGTAGGGCAGCGGTTTCCTGGTGCGCAGCAGCAAGATAATCCTCCTCAGCCTCCCCTTCATACGCAGTTCCCTGGCGCTCTTCCGAGAGCTTCACCCCAGCCGCTACAGCCCGCGCCTCAACCTTTGAGCCAGCCGACGCCTCATATGCACCCACATGCCATTCCAGCCGCTCAGCCTCTACCTCCCGGATCAGCCCCCCAGATTACACCCTTTGCTGCTCCTGTAAGACACGCCGTTCCCTCTGCTAGTGGGATTGTAAATTCGGTACCATCGGGACCTCAAATGCCAATCGGGGCACCTCAGGGTGCGTCCATGCCTCATCACATACAGCCCGCCAGCAGCCCAGCTCTCAGCCAAATTCCAGGCGCCGCCGCCGCCATTGTTTCAGGGGCTGCCGCCATCCCTTCTCCATCGCCTTCTCCGCAGCCATCCCTGGTTGTCCAGCCGCCGCCGCCGGCAGTCATTCCTTCAGCCGCGTCTACCAGCGCGACTATGCCTCAGAGACCTCCCCCTTCGCTGACTCCTGGAACTGCACATTTGGGCCAAGGCTCTACAGAACCCGTATTTCAGAAGCAGAACTCCACGACAGACGACCTCCTGTCCTCCAGCCCCGAAAGCCAACATGGAGGTTCCAAGACTTCAGTGGGACAGCCCTTATTACAACCGACCAAGGCCGACGCTAAAGACGGACAGAAACCCAAAGGCATTCAGCTGATCGAGAACGACCCCTACGAAAAACCGGAGCACGTCATGAGGCTGCTGTCTGAACTCGATCGGTTCCGGGTTTCCGTGAGCGCTCTCGACAAACCGGTGCCCGGGACTGCGACTCCGCTCGACTCCATGTGGAAGGAGTTTCAGGACGCTCAAGAGAAGGACGCCAGGAGCCTCTCTATCGCCATCGCTCGCTGCTATAGTATGAAGAACAGGAACCAGGACATCATGCCCTATGACAAGAACCGCATAGTCCTGCAGTCGGGGAAAGACGACTACATCAACGCTAGCAAGATCGAAGAGCTATCTTCTTACTGCCCCACCATTATCGCCACCCAGGCCCCGCTTCCAGGGACCGCCTCCGACTTCTGGCTGATGATTTATGAGCAGAAGGTGTCGCTGATCGTTATGCTGGTGTCCGACCTGGAGATAGAAAAGGTGAGTGTGTTCGGGTGCAATGCCTACACTCAACTTTTATCTTTTCCGTACAGAAGATCTATCATTAGAAGGAAAAATCTTCCTAACCACATGCAACTATTGCAGTAAGTATTCCAGATGGTCAACTCTTTAGCTGCTAAAACATGTTTACATATACAACTAGGAAAAGAATTCAACTCATGTAAGGTGGCATGTAGTTGCCATCATCCCTTTGATGTGTTAAACAATTGAAATAACCTCAAAGGATTGGGATTGTATAGGCAACAAATAATAATTCCGAAATTAAAAACAAGATACAAATTTATTACAAAAATATATAAATATTACAGTACAAATTGAATAAAAGAAATACTATTGAACATGTATAGTTTATATAATGTAAATACTGTCCGTCATGAACTGCCATCATCAGATGTTTTCATGGCAGATTGGAGCGGGTAACCGACGCGTTTCGAATGAAAGAAAACATTCTTCATCAGGGTATGTAATAGTATCACATTTTTGTCTAAAAAATCTGGGCTTGAAAGGTCATGCACTTCACGGCGTCATCAGATGCGGGTGCCTCCACACTGTATATAATGCACAGAAATATATCTCCTCATCCCTGCCACCCATGGGGTGGACTCTGTGGAGATTGAGGAGACAAATCTCTATTGCTGCAATGGATGGACCTGTGGCTGAATAGGGACCACTTCAACAGGCCTTGCCCCTATCTGGGGAGAACTTTGATCCTCCGTCTCGGTGTGGTGGTGAGGACTTCTTAACCACTTTAGCCCCGGACCATATTGCTGTCCAAAGACCAGAGCACTTTTTGTGATTCGGCACTGCGTCGCTTTAACTGACAATTGCGCGGTCGTGCGAAGTGGCTCCCAAACAAAATTGGCGTCCTTTTTTTCCCACAAATAGAGCTTTCTTTTGGTGGTATTTGATCATCTCTGCGGTTTTTATTTTTTGCGCTATAAACAAAAATAGAGCAACTATTTTGAAAAAAATGCAATATTTTTTACATTTTGCTATAATAAATATCCCCAAAAAAGATATAAAAAAACATTTTTTTCCCTCAGTTTAGGCCGATACGTATTCTTCTACATATTTTTCGTAAAAAAAAATCGCAATTAGCGTTTATTGATTGGTTTGCGCAAAATTTATAGCGTTTACAAAAAAGGGGGTAGTTTTATGGCATTTTTATTAATATTTTTTTTTTTACTAGTAATGGCGGCGATCAGCGTTTTTTTTCGGTACTGCGATATTATGGCGGACACATCGGACACTTTTGACACATTTTTGGGACCATTGGCATTTTTATAGCGATCAATGCTAAAAAAATGCATTGGATTACTATAAAAATGCCATTGGCAGTGAAGGGGTTAACACTAGGGGGCGGGGAAGGGGTTAAGTGTGTTCCTATTTGTGTTCTTACTGTGTGGGGGGGGGTGAACTCACTAGGGGGAATCATTGATCTTCTGTTCATACATTGTATGAACGGAAGATCAGCGTTTCCCCCGCTGACAGTAACGAGTGCTGTGTGTTTACACACACAGCTCTTGTTCCCCGCTCTGTAACGAACGAGCGCGCGCGCCCGGCGATCCCGCCGGGCACGCGCGCGGGACTCGGGGGCAAGCGGGGGGTGCCGCGCGCGGGCCGCCGGCGGCGCGCACGCGCCCCCTAGTGGCCGCGAAAGTCCCGACGTAGGATGACGGGCTCTTGAGCAGGAGAGCCGACCTGCCGCCGTATAACTGCGGCGGCTGGTCGGCTAGTGGTTAAACACCAATCTTTGAACCTATTGATTCAGTCCACCCCATGGGTGGCAGGGATGAGGAGATATATTTCTGTGCATTATATACAGTGTGGAGGCACCCGCATCTGATGACGCCGTGAAGTGCATGACCTTTCAAGCCCAGATTTTTTAGACAAAAATGTGATACTATTACATACCCTGATGAAGAATGTTTTCTTTCATTCGAAACGCGTCGGTTACCCGCTCCAATCTGCCATAAAAACATCTGATGGCAGTTCATGACGGACAGTATTTACATTATATAAACTATACATGTTCAATAGTATTTCTTTTATTCAATTTGTACTGTAATATTTATATATTTTTGCAATAAATTTGTATCTTGTTTTCAATTTTGGAATTATTATTTGTTGCCTATACAATCCCAATCCTTTGAGGTTATTTCAATTGTTTAACACATATACAACTAGTACTCCTATATTAGATCTACACTTTACAGCAGGATAAAGGGCCACCATTGGGATTGTTGGTAACAGGAGAGCTTTACACTAGAACACCAACCCAGCCTGAAATATGCAAACCGAACTGACCCAGGCAGTGTCTCCTTTACAGACTTGCATGTTCTGGTGTGTAGAGGGTGTGTTGGTGACCAGACATGGTGTGTAGGGGTTTGTGTGTCCAGACCTTTTGTGTAGTTAGTGACCAACTCGCCTCCGCCAGGCCAGGTCTGGTTATCCGCCCACCCCACCTTCAGCAGGCCGGGTCTGGTTATCCGCCCACCCCACTCCACTTCCAGCAGGCCAGGTCTGGTTGTCCGCCCACCCCACTCCACCTTTAGCAGGCCAGGTCTGGTTGTCCGCCCACCCCACTCCACCTCCCCAGCAGGCCAGGTCTGGTTTTCCGCCCACCCAACTCCACCAGGCCAGGTCTTGTTGTCCACCCACCCCACCTTCAGCAGGCCGGGTCTGGTTATCTGCCCACTCCACCTCCAGCAGGCCGGGTCTGGTTATCTGCCCACTCCACCTCCAGCAGGCCAGGTCTGATTGTCCGCCCACCCCACCTCCAGCAGGCCGGGTCTGGTCCCCAACCTTACCCCACCTCTGCAGGCCGTGTCTGGTCGCCCATCCCAACTCTGTCCCCACTCCACCTTCGCTCAGCGGGTCTCGACACACCCACCCTACCTCAACACAGCTAGTCTGGTCACCCACCCCACCTTCGGCGATCAGGTCTGGTCCACCACTCCACCCCCGCCCAGCGGGGCTGGTTTGCCCATCCCACCTCCGCCCCCACTCCTCCTCCAGCCAGCTAGTCTGGACGCCCACCCCACCTCCGCCCTGACCCCACCCCTGCAGGTCTGGTCACCCACTCCACCTCCTCTCCCGCTCCACTCGTCACACCCAGTCTGGTCACCAGCTGACACTTTTTGCATATTTTTATTTTTTTTCACTGTTTTTTAAACCTTCACTTTGACAGTACAAGTTTTATAAACTGCAGAATTAGACTGTGTAGTGGGGGGGGGGGGGGTGTTCACACACGGTTGTCAGACTTCAAGGATAGTCTTGGTAGGATCCACCTGCTCTTCCAATTCTTCTCATTGGTGTCGCTCTCTGCAGATCTGTGGTATAACATGCATCCTGTTCTTCTCTCCACAGCAAAAGGTGGTGCGCTACTTCCCCACCGAGCGCGGCCAGCCCCTCCTTCATGGACACGTGACGCTGACCTTGACCAGCCACAAGGTGGCCGACGGGCACGTGGAGAGAGTCATCTCCCTGCAGTACAAAGACCAGAGCCTGAAACGTTCCATCATTCACCTCCAGTTCACCTCCTGGCCGGAGCTGTACGTCCCCCTCGTTATGTCTATACCTGTGCAATGTTTGGGGTTTCATTTACACTTTAGTGGCTATTCAGACAAACTGCTAAATACACAGATAAAATATATGCAATATCTCACAAAAGTAAGTACACCCCTCACTTTTTTGTGAATCTTTTTCATGCGACAACACTGAAGAAATTACACTTTGGGCCGGATTCAGAAAGAATTTACGTCGGCGTATCAAGAGGTACGCTGCGTAAATACTAAGAATAGCCGGCGTATCTTTTTTTTGCTATTCAGAAAAGAAGATACGCCGCCTTTCTTCTAAGATATAGCGGCGTAAGTATGTTACACCGTCGTATCTTGGTTGCATATTTTCGCTGCCCGCTAGGTGTGGTGCTTACGACGGTTTACGTGTAAAATCTGCAATTTAGCTATTTACCCTGATTCCTGAACGTACTTGCGGCGGCGCGTCGTAGTTTACGTCGTTGGCGTTATAGCGGCGTAAGGTTACCCCTGCTATAGGAGGCGTAGCCAATGTTAAGTGTGGACGTCGGGACAGCGTCGAATTGTACGTCGTTTGCGTAAATCGTTCGGAAATGGGGCTCGGCGTTGGTTACGTTCACGTCGTTTATATTGACAAAAAGCGACGTGATTTTGCGCATGCGCACTGGGAACGTCCACGGATGGCGCATGCGCCGTCCAAAAAAAAACATCAGTTACATGGGGTCATGATTCATTTACACGAATCGCGCCCCCACTTCAGAAATTTGAATTGCACGGCCTTCCGCCGTGCACGTTGCGCTACGCCGCCGCATATTATGGAGCAAGTGCTTTCTTTAAATTTTCTTTTATTGTTTTTCAAACAAGCATAGTGACATACATATAAAGGGCCATCCCTCTGGCCATAAAGTCATTACAACATACAAGAATGAAAGAAGGAAAAGAAATACCCACATGGTACAAAATCAAATCATTTAGACAAAGATAAAGGAGATATGTTTCCCAGAACATGTCGTATCATTTCTCTCTCAAACTGCAATTCATCCTCCATACTTCTAATTGCCTTTTTAATTCTGTGGGTGCCTTCCCCTTAGTACATCAGGCCAATGAACCCCCCCCCCCCTCCACCAGGGGGTCCAAGTGTCCCCTACAAGGGGGGGCAGTTGGACCACCCCTTGTGATATCACTCTCTGCATTGTCATTCCAAGCCACCCCCCCCCCTTCCAAACAAAACTAACCAAAAATATATCCCTCCCATATTACGTATCTACGCATCTATCAAAGCCCTTCCTTCTTCTGAGTATCTAAATGCATTCTAAATCTAAATGCATTCCATTCAGCCCACGTATCAAGGTAGACCTTATGTTTCTGTCTGGAGGTCCACACCATGTCCTCCATTCTATTTGTATCTTCTACTCTATTAACCACTTGCTTACCGGGCACTTATACCCCCCTCCTGCCCAGGTGATATTTCAGGAAGGGGTTAACACTAGGGGGGCGAGGAAGGGGTTAAATGTGTATCCTGGGTGTGTTCTAACTGTGTGGGGGGAGGGGGGTGACTGGGGGAGGTGACCAATGCTGTGTCCCTATGTACAAGGGAACACAGATCGGTCTCCTCTCCTCTGACAAAACGTGGATCTCTGTGTTTACACCCCATCATTACACACAGAGCTCCACATCCCTGCTGTCATCTGTTCGTTTTCCCGCCGATCGCATGTACCCGGCGGACATCGCGGCCGCCAGGTACATGCATGGGATCCCCAGCGATGCGGCGGGACAGTGTTTACCCGCCGCGCGCCACCCAGTGGCGCGCGCGGGTAATGCAGTAAAAATCACGTCCAAAGACGTCTAGTTGGCGCCTCAGGTCCGCGCTGTTGACGTATTCTGTCAATAGCGCGGGTCTGAAGTGTTTAATGTCTAACCCGCTGGCAACAAAATGAGAACACCCCTAAGTGAAAATGTCCAAATTGGGGCCAATTAGCCATTTTCCCTCCCCGGTGTGTCATGTGACTCGTTGGTGTTACAAGGTCTCGGGTGTGAATGCGGAGCAGGTGTGTTAAATTTGGTGTCGTCGCTCTGGTTGACCGTGTAGTAAAGTGCCATTTCTTCAGTGTTGTCGCATGAAAAGATAGAAGAAAATATTTACAAAAAAATGTGAGGGGTGTACTTACTTTTGTGAGATACTGTATACAAAATCTGTTTTACTTGCCAAAAGCTTTAATATTTCTGTCCATTCTGTCCAACACAACTCTGCCACTCGGCACTGTCCTATCTGGCAGGGGAGGAGACCTGGTTTGTTTCCTCTGCTGCCGTCCAGTAACATTTCCAGGTCTTGTCCCGCCCCTAATCTGTGACTGGACAGCGAGAGAGGGTCGCTGCAGACTGGTGAAGTGGCTAATATCGCTATAACTGTTTTGTGTCTCCCTGGCAGCAGAGTTTGCCCTGTCCCCCTCCCCCCATTTATATTCCTTCAGAGTCCTCCCTATTGCTTTCTTTCCCCTTCAGCAACAGTAAATCTTGAAGCTGTCAGCTGATTGGCCACTAGAGGTTTTGCTTTTAGGCACAGTGCCAAGAATAGAGAGCAACTGAGCGTGTGCAGAGCAGGGGGAGGCAGTGCATTGCTGATTTTAAATGGTATAGGCCAGTGATGGGGAACCGCGGCACCCCGGATGTTTTGGAACTACATTTCCCATGATGCTCCACTACACTGCAGAGTACATGAGCATCATGGGAAATGTAGTTCCAAAACATCTGGGGTGCCAAGTTTCTCCATCACTGGTATAGGCAATTTTATTTTTGAGAATGTCATCTAGAAGGACATTCGTTTTCTGACTAAAGTTCCACTTTAAGTAAAAAAGGAAAAGGAGTCAATTTAAGAACACAGGTCTGTGTTTTATGATCATACACTTAACCACTTAAGGACCGCCTCCTGCACATATACGTCGGCAGAATGGCACGGCTGGGCACAGGCACGTGCCTGTACGTCCCCTTTAAGTGCCCAGCCCTGGGTCGCGCGACCGCAATCGCCGCCGGTGTCACGCGACCGGTCACAGGAGCTGAAGAACGGGGAGAGGCGAGTGTAAACAAACCTTCCCCGTTGTTCTCTGTGGCAGTGACACTGATCGTCTGTTCCCTGATATAGGGAACAGACGATCAATGACGTCACGCGTTCAGCCCCGCCCCCTACAGTTAGAAACACATGTGAGGTCACACTTAACCCCTACAGCGCCCCTTGTGGTTAACTCCTAAACTGCAATTAGCATTTTCACAGTAATCAGTGGATTTTAAATGCATTTTTTGCTGTGAAAATGACAATGGTCCCAAAAATGTGTCCGATGTGTCCGCCATAATGTCGCAGTCACGAAAAAAATCGCTGATCGCCGCCATTAGTAGTAAAAAAAAAAGAAAATATATAATAAAAATGGCATAAAACGATCCCCTATTTTGTTAACGCTATAAATTTAGCGCAAACCAATCGATAAACGCTTATTGCGATTTTTTTTTATTTTTTTATTTGTTACCAAAAATAGGTAGAAGAATACGTATCGCCCTAAACTGAGGAAATTATATATATATATAAATAAATATATTTTTTTTTTGGGGGGGGGGGGATATTTATCATAGCAAAAAGTATTGGCATTTTTTTTTTCATCATTTTCGCTCTATTTTTGTTTATAGTGCAAAAAATAAAAACCGCAGAGGTGATCAAATACCACCAAAAGAAAGGTCTATTTGTGGGGAAAAAAGGACGCCAATTTTGTTTGTGAGCCACGTCGCACGACCGCGCAACTGTCGGTAAAAGCGACGCAGCGCTGAATCGCAAAAACTGGCCAGGTCCTTTACCTGCGTAATGGTCCGGGTCTGAAGTGGTTAATATGGCTGCAAAACAAAGGCATGCTGGGTAGGGGGGAGGGGTTATCTTGGACTAACCTACACTACTTTTTTTGGGGGGGTCAGTCTTCAATTCAACCGTCCTGTAGGTGGCAGTATAATTAGACAGTTGATATTTTATTGAATTTTTTTTTCGTGTTCTTCAAAATATAGATTTTTGCAGTAAAATATATATATATATTCTGTTTCTGAGGATCCTTTTACTCTTTTCTTTCAGTGGGCTCCCCGATAGTAAAGGGAACTTGTTGCGGTTCATCCAGGATGTCCATAAACACTACTTGCACCAGCGCCCCCTTCACATGCCTATTGTAGTGCACTGCAGGTGAGAGCGAGTCTCCTTCCAGCCATGTCCCTGGAGTAGATCCCGATAGACCAGATCTGAAGTTCTCCTCTTGTTTGCTCTTCTTCCGTAGCTCCGGTGTGGGAAGGACGGGGGCCTTCTGCCTGTTGTATGCCGCCATGCAGGAAGTGGAGGCCGGGAACGGGATACCAGACCTGCCTCAGCTGGTGAAGAAGATGAGGCAGCAGAGGAAGCACATGCTGCAGGAGAAGGTACGCCGCCGCCGCACATCCGAAAAAGGGTTTCCTCCATTTGTCCTAATATGACGTATCTCATGTGCAGAGCCGATACTGGGGAACACGAATGCCTGGTGACCCTATCAGTCCATCCCACACCCGTATAGAGTTCTGGTGATACTAAGATGGCTGCAGGCCAGGCTCCTGGTTATCAACCACTTACCGTTACTTAGTCATCCAAGCCCTTTCATTGGTTCTTTTTAGCACCTGGGTAGAAGTATGGAAGTTGCCTCTGCATACTTAATATGGACCTCTTAGTAGCTTTACTACATGAATAAATAAGGCTCCACCTTTTATCAATAAAAGCCCGGCTCCTAAGCTGCAGTCGGTGACTTTACCGAGCTTGAGATGTCATCATATTTCTGCTGCAGGCAGAAGGAAGCATTTTCTCAGTCTCCCTCTCCCCTAGTGATCAAACTGCAACATTGTAACTTTGCAGAAAATCACATCATGTCACCTGAACGGACATCAGACAGGAAGTAGATGGTGACCCTGGATGATGGCTGAACAAAGACGTCGCTGTTGAGATTTCATGTGTGCCGTTGTTTTTTTTTCCCCCAGATACATCTGAAGTTCTGCTATGAGGCCATTCTGAAGCATTCGGAACAAGTTCTGCAGAGACACGGAGTCTACACCCCCTCCGCCAGCAAGCCACAGCCTACGTCCTCTCTGAAGGTAATTGTCCGCAAAGGGCTTGTGGGTGTCTAGTGTTTAAAAGGCTCACAACTGGAGATAAGTACCTACAGGTTATGGAAGGGATCTTGATGGGGTAAGGTGAATGATTGAAGAGGAGTGCCTGGAGGAGAAAGGGGGACCTCCTGAAGGGTGTGGTGGATGGTTGGAGAGGAGTGCCTGGACGAGAAAGGGGGACCTCCTGAAGGGTGTGGTGGATGGTTGGAAAGGAGGAGTGCCTGGAGAAGAAAGGGAGGCCTACTGAGGGGTGTGGTGGATGGTTGTAGAGGAGGAGTGCCTGGGGAAAAAAGGGAGGCCTCCTGAAGGGTGTGGTGGATGGTTGGAGAGGAGTACCTGGAGTAGAAAATGGGGGGCTTCCTGAAGGGTGTGGTGGATGGTTGGAGAGGAGGAGTGCCTGGAGGAGAAAGGCGGGCCTCCTGAAGGGTGTGGTGGATGGTTGGAGAGGAGTACCTGGAGGAGAAAGGGAGGCCTCCTGAAGGGTGTGGTGGATGGTCGGAGAGGAGGAGTGCCTGGAGGAGAAAGGGAGTCCTCCTGAAGGGTGTGGTGGATGGTTGTAGAGGAGGAGGAGAAGAAGAAAGGGAGGCCTCCTGAAGGGTGTGGTGGATGGTTGGAGAGGAGTACCTGGAGGAGAAAGGGAGGCCTCCTGAAGGGTGTGGTGGTTGGTTGGAGAGGAGGAGTGCCTGGTAAAAGAAAGGAAGACCTCCTGAACGGTGTGGTGGATGGTTGGAGAGGAGGAGTGCCTGGAGGAGAAAGGGAGGCCTCCTGAAGGGTGTGGTGGATGGTTGGAGAGGAGGAGTGCCTGGTAAAAGAAAGGAAGACCTCCTGAACGGTGTGGTGGATGGTTGGAGAGGAGGAGTGCCTGGAGGAGAAAGGGAGGCCTCCTGAAGGGTGTGGTGGATGGTTGGAGAGGAGGAGTGCCTGGAGGAGAAAGGGAGGCCTCCTGAAGGGTGTGGTGGATGGTTGGAGAGGAGGAGTGCCTGGAGAAGAAAGATAGGCCTCCTGAAGGGTGTGGTGGATGGTTGGAGAGGAGGAGTGCCTGGAGAAGAAAGATAGGCCTCCTGAAGGGTGTGGTGGATGGTTGGAGAGAAGTGTCTTGAGGAAAAAGACAGGCGTCTGGAAGGATTAGGTGGTTGGTTGGAGATGGGCAGGACATGTTTGGTATGTATTTACTCGGTGTAACATCATCTTTTATATTCTGCCGCTGTATATCGACGTGCGGCGGTCCTTAAGTGGTTAATGCTACTAACAAAAACTGCATCATGTATGTAATTTTGGATTCCTTTCCCTTCCAGCTCTACTCTCTTCAGGACCCCCAGGACATTGTACTCGGAGGGGATATGCCCATCAGCTCCATCCAAGCTACCATTGCCAAGCTTAGTATTAAGCCGTCCTCTGGCAGTCCTGAGGCCATCAACCATTATCAGCCATCACCTTTCCCTGTCATAAGTGAGCAAGCGACAACCGAGTTGTCTCAACCGGTTCCTCCTCCGAGCTCCTCCCAGCCGGATCTCGTAGCACAGACTTACACCGAACCTGCCCCCTCTCCAATACCGCCTCAGCCGACTTCCAACGGTCCTGCTGCGGATGTCCCTGCGGAATCGATGAACCACCATGCGTTGGTCTCTGAAGATGTGGTGGCCGGACCAGAGGCCAGCAACGCTCCTGCTGTGCCGCCGTCGTCCTCTCTGAACCTGCTGGCCGCTCTCACCCCTGAGGCCTTCAACCTGGACTCGTCCCAGAGAGGAAAGCCGAAGATGAACAAGCAGAGCTTCCTGCAGCCTCAGAATGACGGTGGCCTTGCCCGGGGAAGCAAGGCTGGCGATGACCCTCTGAGCATGCTGGATCCTCTCTGGACACTCAATAAAACTTAGACTGGGATGTCTCTCTTGCAGAAGATTCTGGACAGTGGCCCCCCATGCACTCCATCTATTGGGGTCCCTTTTTAGACTGAAACGGTTGGTATGTGAAACACCAAATCTGGTCTACGTTTAGGGATTTGGGGGAGTCTCATTCCTTCTGGTGTATGGGAACCCACAGAGTAGATATGACTACACTTGTAGAGTCTCTCGATGAAAGCCTTAAGACGATGTAATTATGGAGCATCAGCTGACCACGCCTGGTAATTACTGTCTGAAAGTTAGATGAGCGTCAGCCGCGCAACTCATTGCTTTGCTAAACCTGTAATCCTCCTACAGGAAGCCCCTCCTCCGGCATGCACTCCCAACTCATCCGAATGGGGATAATGTAGCACTTTTTAGGTTGCTCAGAGTGGCCTATATATGACGTGAGGACCCTGCCTTACACTACACTAAATCAACGCCCTCTATGTGCATCTTCACCTTCTGTGAACGTCTCTCTTTGTCACTGTGGAGCCCGTTCCGGCATCTTCCACTAATAAACTGTTAACGGTGGAGTTTCCCCCTGTAACACCTTCCCATGAACCACATACCCTTGTTAAATTATGTAGATTAATTTAAAGGCTACATTCTGTAAATGTATGAAACATGCCCTTCATGTATATATTTCTTCACGAGTTATGAAGTCTTTTTTTATTATTATTATTATAATATATCAGGTTGTCATGTGCTGTAAGCAATGGTTCAGCTTGCAGTAGGAGTTTACTATACAGAATTACCTGGATGGTGTAATAAAGGAAAGGAGTGCAAAGTGAGATGGTTAAGGGAGTGGGGATGAAGGAGAGCAAGGTGGGATGATGAAGGGGCGAGAGAGAGAGAGAGCAAGGTGGGATGAAGGGGAGAGAGAGCAAGGTGGGATGATAGAGGAGAGAGAGAGAGCAAGGTGGGATGATGAATGGAAGGAGAGCAAGGTGGGATGATGAAGGGGAGGAGAGAGAGCAAGGTGGGATGATGAAGGGGAGGAGAGAGAGCAAGGTTGGATGATGAAGGGGAGGAGAGAAAGCAAGGTGGGATAATGAAGGGGAGGAGAGAGAGCAAGGTGGGATGATGAAGGGGAGGAGAGAGAGCAAGGTGGGATGATGATGGGGGAGTGAGAGCAAGGTGGGATGATGATGGGGGAGTGAGAGCAAGGTGGGATGATGATGGGGGAGTGAGAGCAAGGTGGGATGATGGAGGAGAGAGAGAGAGCAAGGTGGGATGATGAAGGGGAGGAGAGAAAGCAAGGTGGGATAATGAAGGGGAGGAGAGAGAGCAAGGTGGGATGATGGAGGGAAGGAGAGAGAGCAAGGTGGGATGATGGAGGGAAGGAGAGAGAGCAAGGTGGGATGATGGAGGGGAGGAGAGAGAGCAAGGTGGGATGACGGAGGGGGGAGAGAGAGCAAGGTGGGATGACGGAGGGGGAGAGAGAGAGCAAGGTGGGATGACGAAGGGGAGGAGGGAGAGCAAGGTGGGATGACGAAGGGGAGGAGGGAGAGCAAGGTGGGATGATAGAGAAGAGAGAGAGAGCAAGGTGGGATGATAGAGGAGAGAGAGAGCAAGGTGGGATGATAGAGGAGAGAGAGAGAGCAAGGTGGGATGATGAATGGAAGGAGAGCAAGGTGGGATGATGAAGGGGAGGAGAGAGCAAGGTAGGATGATGAAGGGGAGGAGAGAGAGCAAGGTTGGATGATGAAGGGGAGGAGAGAGAGCAAGGTGGGATGACAAAGGGGGAGAGAGAGAGAGCAAGGTGGGCTGACAAAGGGGAGGAGAGAGCCCACGAGGTGGGCTGACGAAGGGGGGGAGAGAGCGCAAGGTGGGCTGACGAAGGGGGGGGAGAGAGAGCAAGGTGGGCTGACGAAGGGAGGGGGAGAGAGCAAGGTGGGCTGACGAAGGGGGGGGAGCAAGGTGGGCTGACGAAGGGGGGGGGAGAGAGCAAGGTGGGCTGACGAAGGGGAGGGGAGAGAGCAAGGTGGGCTGACGAAGGCGAGGAGAGAGAGCGAGGTGGGCTGACGAAGGCGAGGAGAGAGAGCGAGGTGGTCTGACGAAGGGGAGGAGAGAGAGCGAGGTGGTCTGACGAAGGGGAGGAGAGAGAGCGAGGTGGTCTGACGAAGGGGAGGAAAGAGAGCGAGGTGGTCTGACGAAGGGGAGGAGAGAGAGCGAGGTGGTCTGACGAAGGGGAGGAGAGAGAGCGAGGTGGTCTGACGAAGGGGAGGAGAGAGAGCGAGGTGGGCTGACGAAGGGGAGGAGAGAGAGCGAGGTGGGCTGACGAAGGGGAGGAGAGAGAGCGAGGTGGGATGACGAAGGGGAGGAGAGAGAGCGAGGTGGGATGACGAAGGGGAGGAGAGAGAGCGAGGTGGGATGACGAAGGGGAGGAGAGAGAGCGAGGTGGGATGACGAAGGGGAGGAGAGAGAGAGCACGAGGTGGGCTGACGAAGGGGAGGAGAGAGCGCAAGGTGGGCTGACGAAGGGAGGGGGAGAGAGCAAGGTGGGCTGACGAAGGGGGGGGAGAGAGAGCAAGGTGGGCTGACGAAGGGGAGGAGAGAGAGCAAGGTGGGCTGACGAAGGGGAGGAGAGAGAGCGAGGTGGGCTGACGAAGGGGAGGAGAGAGAGCGAGGTGGGCTGACGAAGGGGAGGAGAGAGAGCGAGGTGGGCTGACGAAGGGGAGGAGAGAGAGCGAGGTGGGCTGACGAAGGGGAGGAGAGAGAGCGAGGTGGGATAATAAAGAGGTGGGAGAGGCTCGTCATTTCTAAAATGTCTTCCAGGACAATTTTATGTGTGGTGGATCTCCTGACTAGAAATAAAGCTCTCCTAGATCTACTAAATACAAATGACACAGATCTGTTTGCAGATGTGGAAATAAGGGACAACTTGGGAAACGGTGATCACAGAGTAATTGCATTCAATGTAAATTGTAGTAGAAAGAGGCATGAGGGTAGTGCCCTAAATTTTCACAAGTGCCAACTCTTCCAAACTGCGCTCTATACTGCAAGATATTAAATGGGCTAAAATCCTAGAACCAATGAAAACATAAAAAATGGGCGTGCTTTACAAACATTAAATAAGGGTATGAGCCAGTGGATTTCAATTGGCAACAAATATAAGAGAGCTAAGATTAAACCTGGGTGGATAAACTTTAACATAAAAAGAGAAAAAAAATGGCCTATAAAGATGAGGCGTCCTTGTCAGCATTCCAACACTACAAGGAATGCAATAAAAAGTGTAAGGCGGCGTACACACGACCGAGAAACTCGCCAAATTTTCCCATTGCCCATCCAAGAAATAGAGAACATGCTCTCTTTTTGGCTCGACTCGTTCCTCGGCGAAAAGTGTACACACGACCGGTTTTCTCGGCAGAATACGTCTCCCATCGAGTTTCTTGCTGAATTCTGCTGAGAAAACCTGTACGGTTTAGGAGATATTCTTTATACCTACATGTAAGCCTTATCATAGGCTTACCTGTAGGTAAAAGTCAAAAAGTGGGTTTACAACCACTCTAATGACTGGAATGGTACCAGCCGATTGACGAAAAGAAAAAACGTGGTACTAATATTTAAAAAAGGGCAAAAATATATTCCTGGAAACCACGGGCCACTCAGTCTAACATCAATAGTATGTAAACTATTGGAGGGGATTATAAGGGACTCTATCCAAGAATTTGCACAGTGTCCGTAGTTCAATCATTATTAGTAGTAATCAGTGTGGATTTATGAAAGACCGTTCTTGCCAGATCCAATCTGTTAACGTTCTACGAGGAAGTGAGCTGCCAACTAGATAAGGGAAAGCTGGTGGATGTGGTATACCTGCGTTCAATACAGTTTGCCGTAAACGTTTGATTTACAAGCTGAGGTCTGTTGGCATAGACCAGGGGTCTTCAAACTTTTTTCTTTTTTTTTTGATTTTCAAAAGAATTTTAGAGCAGTGCACTACAGGAGAGTCAGGGCCCCCACTAACACACAGCTTCTTTCTCTATCTGCAACATAGAGTGTTCTGACTCTCCTGTAGTCCAAGAGAGGGGGCGAGCATGACACTCCACACCAAGGAGAAAGTCTCGCATTACTGTGTGGAGTTAGACAGAAGAACAGGAAGTGAGGATTTCTCAGAAGAAATAAGGACATTTAAAAGCAAAATGGAAGGATGAGGTAAGTGAAGGAGGACTGTGCTAAGGTAAAGGAAGATATTTAGGGAAAAAAATTGTAGATTTACACCCCCTTTTAAACTGCATAGGGAGTTTTTCGCTGTTGGGGTGGTAAAGATGTGGAAATCACTTCCACAATTGGTGTCAGTGGAAAGTATTGATAGCTTTAAAAAAAAACACTCCTAGATGAGCATCTTGGCGAGCACAATATACAGAGATATAGGATATGATTTTTGACATGAACACACACAGGTTAACTTGGATGGACTGGTGTCTTTATTCAACATTACCAATGTTTTGGATCAGACCAATCATCTGGTGAGTACCGTATTTATCGGGGTATTGCGCGCACCCCCAACCTAGAAGGAAAAATCCTGAAAAAAGAAAATGCTTACAGTTTAGATGCTCCTCGTCGGTGTCTTGCCCGACGTCCATCGGCGGCCTTGTCCAGTCCGGTGTCCGTCTGCGGCCTCGGTGGTGTCCTCCCCGCTTCTCCCGCGCTGTCTCCGAGCCGAATCCCTGCTTCCCGCTCTTAGTTTGAACGCCGCCGCCGACATATACCGAGCGCAGTACGCTCGGGCACGCTCGGCTTCTCGCGCATAAAGGCTAGGAGCGTGACCGCGAGTGAAGCAGAGGGAAGGCTTGTTGATAGAGGTGGGGAGGGAAGGCTCATTGGTGGAGGTTGGGAGGCTCGTTGATGGAGGGGAGACTCATTGAGGGAAGTCTCATTGATGGAGGTGGGGAGGGAAGTCTTGTTGATGGAGGTGGGGGAGGGAATGCTCATTGATGGAGGTGGGGGAGGGAATGCTCGTTGATGGAGGTGGGGGAGGGAATGCTCGTTGATGGAGGTGGGGGAGGGAAGGCTCGTTGATGGAGGTGGGGAGGGAAGGCTTGTTGATGGAGGTGGGGATGGAATGCTCATTGATGGAGGTGGGGAAGGGAATGCTCATTGATGGAGGTGGGGGAGGGAAGGCTTGTTGATGGAGATGGGAGGGCTCCTTGATGGAGGTGGGAGAGGGAAGGTTCATTGATGAAGATGGGGAGGAAACTGGCTCTTTGATGGAGGTTGGGAGGCTCGTTGATGGAGGTGGGGAGTGAAGTCTTGTTGATGGAGGTGGGGAGGGAAGGCTTGTTGATGGAGGTGGGGGAGGGAATGCTCATTGATGGAGGTGGGGAGGGAAGGCTTGTTGATGGAGGTGGGGGAGGGAATGCTCGTTGATGGAGGTGGGGGAGGGAAGGCTCGTTGATGGAGGTGGGGAGGGAAGGCTCATTGGTGGAGGTGGGAAAGGAAGGCTCATTGATGGAGGTTTGGAGGCTCGTTGATGGAGGTGGGGAGTGAAGTCTTGTTGATGGAGGTGGGGAGGGAAGGCTTGTTGATGGAGGTGGGGGAGGGAATGCTCGTTGATGGAGGTGCGGGAGGGAATGCTCGTTGATGGAGGTGGGGAGGGAAGGCTCATTGATGGAGGTGGGGAGGGAAGGCTCGTTGATGGAGGTGGGAAGGGAAGGCTCATTGATGTGTAAGGGTTTGAGGGACTTTGACAAGGACCAAATTGTAATGTCTAGATGACTGGGTCAGAGCAACTCCAAAACTGCAGCTCTTGTGGAACGTTCCCAGTCTGCAGTGGTCATGAGTGACCAAAAGTGGTCCAAGGAAGAAAAACTGGCCAGGGACAGGCTCATAGGCAGCCAAGGCTTATTGATGGAGATGGGGGAGGGAAGGTTCACTGATGTATAATGCCGCGTACATACGATCGTTTTTCGGCATGTTGTTTTTCAAAAATGTAATTTAAAATGACCGTGTATGGGGCTACACATCATTTTTCAGGTTCATGCAGAATTTTTTAACGTCGTTTTTAAACTATGTTGTTTTTCGGGTTGTAAAAAACGGTCGCGTGTGGGCTAAAACGTTTTAAACCCACGCATGCTCAGAAGCAAGTTACGAGATGGGAACGCTCGGCAAAACTACTGTTGATAATGGAGTAAGCACATTCATGAAGGCGGGGAGGAAAGGGTTGATGATGGAGGTGGGGATGGAAGGCTCGCTGATGAAGGCTGGGAGGGAAGGCTCGTTGATGGAGGTGGGGAGGGAAGGCTCATTGATGGAGGTATGGAGGAGAGACTCGTTGATGGAGGTATGGAGGAGAGACTCGTTGATGGAGGGAGGGAGGGCTTGGTGGAGGTGGGGAGGGAAGGCTCGATGGAGGTGGGGGGGAACACACCCGGAAGCTTTGGATCGGTAGCAGTATCTTTGGAAGAGGGCAAAGATTGGAGTCACTTACCTACCGGAAAGCTCAGTATGAGTTGTTGTCTTCTACAAGCTCCTTGTGTTTAGAGCTCCCTGGTGATGGTCCCTTTTAAACCGTTTGCACATTAACTGTTGTGGCTAAAGTTTTACTTAAATTATAAATCCATCATAATCACAGGTGGTGGTCCAAAGACTCCGAATTTGGTCTATGCAACCAGACGGCTACTGCTAACCCCCTTCTGAAAATGCAAATTCTCGGGCTGTTCTGCTGATACCATGTATTACACCCTGTATTAAAATGCCCTGCTATGTACCCCATATTGTGCCCTAACCCCATGCAATCTGCCCTGCTGTGTGCCTTGATCGCATGTAAGGTTCCCTACTGTGTATACCTTCATGTGTCCTGATACCATGTAAGGTGCCCTACTGTGTATCCCTTCATGTGTCCTGTGTGCCCCATAATGTACCCTGAGCCAGTGGCGGCTGGTGCTCGAATTTTTTTGGGGCGCAAACTAAAAAAATTATGAAAAAAAAACAGCAATTGCACCCACTGTGCCCATCAAACGTAGCCACTGTGCCCCAAGTTTTGCCACTCTACCCCAAATATTGCCCCTGTGCCACGTGTGCTGCCCCTGTGCCCCAAATGTTGCCACTGTGCCCCAAATATTGCCACTCGAGTATAAGCCTAAGGTGAGAAATGCAGTAGCTACTGTAAGTGGAAAAGAGGGTCAACACTGCCAGTTTGCACGCCTCACTGTGCCCATTGCAACCTTACTGTGCCCATTGCCACCTCACTGTGCCCATTGAAATCTCACTGTGCCTATTGCCACCTCACTGCCCAACCTCACTGTGCCCAACCTCACTGTGCTTATTGCCACCTCACTGCGCCCATTGCAAACTCACTGTGCCCATTGCAGCCTCCCTGTGCCCGAGTCAGCCTTGACAGGCTGTGGGCGTTCATTAATTGTTTAAAAGTCGTCGTCTCCTGGTCCTGTTCCGTGATAGGCATTTTCCAGCAGCCAGGGGACCATCGGGCCCCTTACAGGCGTAATGTAAAAAAAAAATTAAAAAGAAAAAGGGGAGGGGTACCGGCCATTCCTGTAAGGGGCTTGGGACTATCGGGCCCCTTAGAGGTGTAATGCAAAAAAAATGGTAGGGGGGCCAGCCGGGTGTAATGCCTGTACCCCCCTGATGGCGGCCCTTTCCGAGGATGAAAAGACATCCATGATAGGCGAAACACTGAACACAGTGTCTGCTGGTAAATACCCATCACGGAAGGGACCCAGGGAAGCCGCGACTTTTAAACAATGGACGCTCGTGGCCCTTTAGGTACACTGACTCGAGTATAAGCCGAGGGGTTATATTTTCAGCCCTAAAAAAGGGGTGAAAAACTTGGCTTATACTCAAGTATAGGGATGAGCTTCGAGTTCGAGTAGAACTCATGTTCGACTTGAACATTGCCTGTTCGCCGAACAGCGAACAATTTGGGGTGTTCGCGGGAAGTTCGTGTGAACTTTAGAACCCCATTAAAGTCTATGGGACTCGAACGTTTGAAATCTAAAGTGCTAATTTTAAAGGCTAATATGCAAGTTATTGTCATAAAAAGTGTTTGGGGCCCGGGTCCTGCCCCAGGGGAGTGTTTGGGGACCCTGTCCTGCCTGCCCCAGGGGAGTGTTTGGGGACCCTGTCCTGCTTGCCCCAGGGGAGTGTTTGGGGACCCGGGTCCTGCCCCAGGGGACATGTATCAATGCAAAAAAAGTTTTAAAAACTGCAGTTTTTGTGGCAGCAGTGATTTTAATAATTCCTTTAAGTGAAACAATAAAGGTGAAATATTCCTTTAAATTTCGTACCTGGGGGGTGTCTATAGTATGCCTGTAAAGTAGCGCTTGTTTCCCATGCTTAGAACTGTCCCTGCACAAAGTGTCATTTCTGAAGGAAAAAAAGTAATTTAAAATCACTCGCAGCTATAATGAATGGGGGTCCACGGCATTTTTTTTTTAAATTTGGGGTGGAGTTCCCCTTAAAATCCATACCAGACCTGAAGGGTCTGGAATGGATATTTGGGGGGAACCCCACATAATTTTTTATTTGACGCAGGGTTCCCCTTAATATCCATACCAGACCCGAAGGGCCTGGTAATTGAATTTGGGGGGACCCCCACGCATTATTTTTTTATGAAAGACTTTTCTCTGTCTTGCTGGTATCCAACAATTCATTATAGCCACGAGTGATTTTAAATGACTTTTTTCCTTCAGAAATTAAATTTTGTGCAGGGACAGTTCTAAGCACAGGAAACAAGTGCTACTTTAAAGGCATACTATACACCCCCCTAGGTACAAAATTCAAAGGAATATTTCAATTTTTGGCAAGTACCAAAACGCCACTTTTTCTCACGGAAGGCGATTCCGGCTCTCTACCGGCATGTGGAAGGCAATGTCCATGCCTCGCTGGACAGGGCGGTCAGTGGTAAGGTGCATCTTACCGCTGACTCATGGTCCAGCAGGCATGGACAAGGACGTTACCTGTCTTTTACGGCGCATTGGGTGACTCTGCTGGCAGCTGGGAAGGACGCAGGGCAAGGTCCAGTAGTTTTGGAGGTTGTTCCACCACCACGCCTCCAAAACACTACTACTGCTTGTGACACACCTCTCTCCTCCACCCCCTCCTCTTCTTCTTCCTCTGTGGCCTCTTCCTGTGCTGATGTCTCCTCGGAACCAGCCGTGCTCCGTAGGCGTACAAGGAGCTACGCAGGAATACAGGCCAAGAGATGCCATGCGGTGCTAGAGCTGGTGTGCTTGGGAGACAGGAGCCAAACTGGGGAAGAGGTTTTGTCAGCTCTGCAGGGTCAGGCTCAGAGGTGGTTGACGCCATGCCAGCTGAAGCCTGGAATGGTGGTCAGTGATAATGGCACCAACCTCCTCTCTGCCCTGCGACAGGGAAAACTCACCCACGTGCCCTGTTTTGCGCATGGCCTGAATTTGGTGGTGCAGCTGTTCTTGGGCAGGTACCCGGGCTTACAGGATGTCCTGAAGCAGGCCAGGAAACTCTGTGTGCATTTCCGGAGGTCATATAATGCCACTGCTCGGCTGACAGACCTCCAAAGGGAATACAACCTGCCCAAGAACCGCCTAATTTGTGACATGCCTACCAGATGGAACTCAACGTTGGCCATGCTGCAGCGGCTGCACACGCAGCAGCATGCCATCAATGAGTACCTGTGCCAATATGGCAGCAGAACTGGGTCAGGGGAGCTAGGTTTTTTTCCCCCACGCCAGTGGGCCTTGATCAGGGATGCATGCACTGTCCTGTCACCATTTGAGGAGGCCACGAGGATGGTGAGCAGTGACAGTGCATGCATCAGTGAGACTGTCCCTCTTATTCACATGTTGGAGCACACGCTACGTGGAATAATGGACAGGGCCCTTGAGGCAGAACAGAGGGAGGAAGAGGAGGACTTCCTTACCTCTCAAGGCCCCCTTTACCCAGACAGTGGTCCTGCTTGCCCACCTAGCACACAGGTAGAGGAGGAGGATTGTATCAGCAGCATGGAGGTGGAGCCTAGCACTCAGCATCAGCAGCAGCAGTCTTCAAGGGATCATTTACAGTCCCAAGGAACACGTGTTCTTTTTTTACGTGGCTGGGATGAGGTGCCTGTGGATCCTGTCGTCCTCAGTGACCCAGAGGACTGTGCCCCGAATGCCTCTGCAAACCTACGCTGCATGGCCTCCCTGATTCTGCAAAGCCTGCGTAAGGATCCTCGTGTACGTGCTATTAAGGAGAGGGATCATTACTGGCTGGTGACTCTCCTTGATCCACGTTACAAGAGTAAGGTTGCGGACCTTATGTTGCCATCGCAGAGGGAGCAGAAGATTAAACTTCTACGGGAGGCCTTGCAGAAGGGTCTGTGCAATGCGTTCCCAGAACCGGGGGGATTACCAAAACCTGGCTCTGGACAACGTCTTGCTGAGGCTTCGGTGAGTCACAGAAGGAACGGTGGAGAAGGTGGCCGTCAGACTGATGCCTTCCGAAAGTTTTTTTAGTCCGCAGCCCCAAGGTCTGACCGGTTCTAGCAACCATCGCCAGCGTCTGGTTTACATGATCCGGGAATACCTAGGGGCAAGATCCGACTTGGACTCCTTCCCCACTGAAAATCCTCTGGCTTACTGGGTCTTGAGGATGGATCACTGGCCAGAGCTTGCACAGTACGCAATTGAGCTACTGGCTTGCCCTGCATCCAGTGTTCTTTCAGAACGGACATTCAGTGCTGCTGGAGGCTTTGTCAATGATCACAGGGTGCGCCTCTCCACCGGCTCTGTTGATCGACTGACCTTCATCAAAATGAATCAGGCTTGGATCAACACCAGCTACCAAGCACCCAATGCTGATGTTACTGAATAATATTTTTTTGTTGAAATGTCGGATCCCTTTTAGACTGCTGATGCTGAGTGACTGTCCTCTTATGCTGCTGATGGAATATCCTTCTCCTCCTCACTTTTCTTGCTGATAGCTAGTAAGAAATGTTGTGTTTCTGGGCTCCGCCACCAGTGCCCAAGGCACAATTTTTCAACAGGGGCGCCTAATAACAACAATTTTTGATGCAATACTTTGCACGTGGCTCCTTGTTGCGCTCCAATTACAGTTATTGTGAGGGGTTGCAAGTGTTGTGTTGTGCCTAAGGCACAATTTTTCTGCCCCTGTTTAACAGGGGCGCCTAATAACAATTTTTGATGCAATACTTTGCACGTGGCTCCTTGTTGCGCTCCAATTGCAGTATGTTTGAGGGGTGCCCTTTTTTCTACAATTTTTCTTTCACAAAACAATAATGGCCCCCCACCACCGCTAAAATATTCGACATATTGTTGCCACACAGCAGGTGCGCAAGCAGTATTAAATTACTTTTTTCTTATAGTACTCTCATGTTGTGTAGGGGCATTTCTAAACACGTGCCACTACTATAGACACGCAGCAGGTGTGATATTTAAAGGAATTTTTCGGGTTTTTTTTTCACTTTAAGCATCATTAAAATGGCTGCTCCGGAAAAAACGTCCTTTTTTAAAACTTTTTTTTTTCCATTGATACATGTTCCCTGGGGCAAGACCCGGGTTCTGAAAGATGTTTCCAACATTAAATTGAATTTTGGTCTTTAAAATGATTGTTTTTGAATTCGAACGTTCGAGTCCCATGGACTTCAATGGGGTTCTAAATGTTCGCGCAAACCCGCGGTCTGTTCAAACGTTCTGGTGCGAACCGAACCCGCGGGTGTTTGGCTCATCCCTAGTGGTCAAGTAAGTAGCCAGTCTGACCACCAAGGGACGCAAAAAATGTCTGAGCTGAATAGTGGATTTTGTCAAATAAATTACAAAGACCAGATTCTTCTCTTCATGCAATAAGAAGGTTTTATTTTCACAGAGGGCAAACAAGGAGAGAGGCGCCTCTGGGTGTAGTATGTTAAACAAATTTAATCACAAAGCCAAAGATAAGAAAACCACTCACATTTTGGTGGTGATATACAGGCATATCAAAGTTTCTCCAGAAGGGAGGGGTGGCTGTCATCTGGTGCGCTCGTTCATCCACTTGGTGTCCACTGGTGTAGCGCTGTGTGGTGAGGAGTCAGTCCTGTTTCCCTTGATGTTATGAGTGGGTGCAGTGGATGAGACAGTCCTCAAAGAGCACAGCGCCGTGCAGCAGGAACAGCGGGCGATGGATGGTGACGTCACCAGGCAAGCGACGCGTTTCCGAATGCTAGGGCAGAGAATGACACGACTGCCGCATTCCTTTCTCAAGCTGATGGCGGTGAGGCGGGGAGCTAGTTTTTTAGTAACAAGACAGGTGGAGGGAGGAGACCAATGATTGGTTGCGGCCAGAGAGGTGGGAGGGGATTTGCGGGAAAGTATGTTCACGGAATGGATTGATAACACATCAATAGTGTAATAGCTGACACAAACGAAAAATACAAGACAACAAGAGACAACAAAACGAGGATAATATGGAATCATGGACTTGGGGCTAGAAATTTAGAAGTATTGGAATGGTCTTAATGGACTTAATTTTAGGAATAAGTGAAAAGAAAGAGAAAGAAATAAATGATAAGTGATAAAAACTCATAATTAATAATAAATGAAAAATAGTAAGTAATAATGAATAATTAATATATATATATATGGTAATAGAAAATAATAATAAATAAAATAATAGAAGATGGTAAATAATAAAGATGAGAAAAGATATATGCACACATATATGTGCATACACACACATACATGCGTACACACACATATACATACACACATAATAAAAAAATAAGAAAAAAATATATATATATAAGAAAAAATATATATATGAAAAAATATATAGGAAAAAATAGGAAAATAATAATATTAGATGAAAAAATGATAATGAAAAATAATAATAGAAAAATATATATATATATAAAAAGATATATATATAAAAATAATAATAATGATATAAAAATAAAAAATATATATATATATAAAAAAATTATATATAATAATAATAAGTACAAATAAAATGATAATGAAAAAGAAAATAGAGAAATAGAAGAGTAAGAGATTATGGAATGAGTCATGATTACATTAGTGAACTCAATTATGAACTATGAAAATTGTGTATTATATTAAGGAGTATAGGAGAATGGTATTGGTCATATATGAAGATCAATATAAAACTAAATGAATAGGGTATTACATGTTGAAGAACATGAGATGAAATTATGTGTATCTGACTAGCAACAATGGACTTATAAAAATGTTGTATTTGTGATATTATTTATAAATGGAGAGTAAAGTATAGGGGGCTGGGAAAGAAGGGGAAAAAGGAAGAGATAAAAGGAAAAGAAATTGGGTGTTTTATAGAATGGTGGAGATCTCAATGCTCTCATTGATGCCTCCAGGCGAGAGAGTATCCAAACTGTAAATCCAGTATGTTTCACGGGCGCATAGTTTTTTGTATCGTTCGGCTGGGACAAGTGATTTATTGATCTGTTCTATGACCCAAACTTTTAGTCCTGCAGTGGACTGTTGGTGTAATTTAGTGAAATGTCTTGGAACACTGTGGGGGTCGGTGCCACCCTCTACATTTCTTCTGTGCTCCCCACATCTTTCTCTTAAAGGACGTATGGTTCGTCCTATATAGAGGAGGCCACAGGGGCAACTCAGACCATATATGACAAATTCCAAAGAGCAGTTATAAAATTCTTTTAGTGGGTATGTTTTGCCCTTAGTATGAAAATTCTTCTGTCCGTGTTGGACGAAGTTGCAGGTTTTACAGCGAGCCTTTCGCGCATTGGTACATGCCTATTAATGGTATAAGAATAGGTATAGATGATGTTGTGGTGATAGATTTAAGTTTGCTTTGGGCAATTTTGTTTTTGAGATTTGGGGCTCTCCTGTAGGTGATATTAGGACGAGCTGGTAAGATGGATTTTAGATGGGGATCCTGAAGGAGAATGTTCCAGTGTTTTACTAGTATTTTTTCCATTCTTTTGTGTTTGTGGTGAAAAGTGGTCATAAACCTGACTGGATGTTCATCCAAGGTTCTTTTTGGTTTCGAAGGTTTTCCGTTTAGATAACATTTAAAAGCTTCATCGATTAGGGTTTCTGGGTACTCTTTTTCGGTGAACTTGTTTCTGAGATGTTGACTTAGTGTTATGTAATCCGAGTCTTTGGTACAATTCTGTCTAAGACGACAAAATTGGCTGTTAGGGATATTATTTTTCCATCTGGGTAGATGGCAGCTTTTGTAATGTAGATACGAATTTCCGGCCGTGGGTTTTGTATAATTTTTAGCCCAAATAGAACACTTGTCATGTCCAAGTTCTAGATCAAGAAAAGTCATAGTAGTAGGATCAGACACTGATGTGAATGAAAGACCGTATAGATTTCTATTGCAGTGGTTTAAAAAGGGGGTGATGGACTCTGGGGTACCATCCCAGATGATGATAATATCATCAATGTAACGGCCGAAAAAAATGATATTAGCAGAAAACGGATTATTTTGATAAATGTGGTTATTCTCCCAAAAACCCATGGCTAGATTTGCATATGAGGGGGCAAAGTTAGCCCCCATCGCGGTACCCTGTATTTGGAGATAAATGTCTTCATTAAAAGAAAAATAATTGTGTGTTAGACAAAAATGTGTGGCTTTGATGATGAAGGAGGCTTGACGGGCATTGATGAGAGGTTCATTTTGCAAAAAATGTTCTATTGCCATCAGTCCAAAAGAATGTGGAATCGATGTATACAATGAACAAACATCTAAAGAAAGCCATGTGTAGCTTGGTTCCCACTGGTATGGAGACAGAAGATCAAGTAAATGAGTGCTGTCCCGAATGTATGATTCTAATTGAAAAACAATGGGCTGTAAAAATTGATCAATGTATAAACTGAATCCTGTCGTGACGCTGTCCATGGCTGCCACGATGGGTCTTCCGGGGGGATTAAGTAGATTTTTGTGTACTTTGGGAAGATAATAAAAATATGGAATCTGGAAGAAGTTTTTTCTCAGGAAGGAACTTTCTGTTTTTGTGATGATCTCTTCTTTTAGAGCCTGTAGTATAAGGATCTCGGCTTCTTTAGCAAAAACCTTAGTGGGATCAGTGGGAAGTTTGGTATATGTGGTTACATCTGAAAGTAGTCTGGAGGCTTCCTTTAGGTACGCTGTTTTATCCAAAAGTACAATTCCTCCACCCTTATCTGCCGATTTTATAATGATATTGTCGGCGTGAATGAATTGATCTAAAGCCTTTATTTCAGAAGGTGGTAAATTATTGTAGTTGGATGTTGAGGTGGAGTTGCACATTTTCAAAAGGTCTGCATAGACTATTCTGTAGAAGCTCTCGATGTGAGGGCCCTTAGAATGTACCGGAAAGAAGATTGATTTAGGTTTAAGTGATGAATGAGTAATAGGGGGTGATGTAACAGCATATTGTGTGTATAATCTCAGGGGGTCGTCTTCATCCAGATCTGTACTGTCTTCAAACTGGCTGGTGGGTGATTCGAGTGGCACCCGAGAGATAGGCTGGGTGGAGCTGGTGACGATGTCTTGGCTATCATTCGCCTGTTTGATATGAAAGTGTCTCTTTAGGGTTAGACTACGTATGTATTGATTGAGGTCTTTGAAGAGTAAGAAGGGATTGGGTTTGTTGATTGGTGCAAAACTAAGCCCTCGGCTTAGGAGGGAAGTATCGGCTGCTGTGAGAATGTGGGAGGAAAGGTTGAAGATTTTGATGGTTTTTTGTGTTGCTGGTTGTTTGGATAATTGTTTTCTTCGTCCTCCTCTGCATCCTCGTCTGTGAGTTTTATTTTTCTTGACGTGGTGATCGGAGGAGGACTCAGTACTAAAAAAGATGATGGTCCAGGGTCTGGGGTAGAGGGGATGGGTACTTGAGTAGAGGCTGAGGGACTGGGGTCACTATACACTTGGTCAATTGTTTCCATGGAGCTTGGTGGTATATGGCCGTTGGTGGTGTTAGTTGGAAGATCACTGCTACTATGGGTATAGTCTCTTGAAGTGGTAGAGGTATCTCCATGGTTGGTAGATCTATTGTAGAATTGGCTAAGGGCCAACATTAAGCCTTTTTCCTTATCTCTATGTTTTTCGGAGTTGATGGTCCTGTGTAGGCTTGATCTATATTTAGGGGTCTGAGGTTTTTTCCAAAAAGGTAATACAGTTCTGTGGGTATAGTTTTGTTCTTTTGGGAAACTCTTAAGAGCAAATTTATTCGGTAGTTGTAAACTCATTAAGGCAGGGATAGGCTGGTAACTTGAATTTGTGGGAGCAACTGATGGGCTCGGTTTCTTCCACGTCGGAACCATAATGGTTTGATGGCTATTCTAGATGCCCTTCTAGATTTGGAACTTGGTTTCTGTTCCCCACTGATGGCAGCCCTGAGTGTATATCTCCATCAATTTAATAACAATTTATTCTAAACAGCCTGAACTGTTTTTATTTTTATTTTTATTTTATTTTTAATAATAATTTTTACTTGGACCTTTTATTGGACCCTGGTTTATATCACGCTGTTGGGATATATATATATTTTTCTTTGATTTTTGCGCAAAATTTACTTGTTGTATTATTTTCACAGATATGAGAAGAGTTCAGACAATATGGAGGTTCGGAGTTCTTTCAGCCATCGCACAGAAGCTTTATGGTTCAAACATTTCCATGTGCCGATCATTTGGGTGGTTCAAAATATCATTTAGTTAACAGTAGGGGTGCAACGGATCCTGACCGATCCGAACGGGTCGGCCTGTTCGCATCGGCGCAGATTGTGGTCCGGGAAGCGCACCGCCACCGCGGCCTTAGGAAAGGCCGCGGCTTTGGCCTAGCTCCGGAGCGGTCGGCCATCTTGGTACACCCAGCGGCAGTGCGTGCTGCCGTCATCACCCCTCTGTTCGTGGATCTTCTATTCCTACGAGAGAGCGCAAAGCGATCTATTCTGCATGAACAAGTACAGTGAGTTGGATCATCATTTTTGGACTGGCTTTTATTATGTTAAAACTACTGGCTATTATTACTAATGTAATGTGGGGGCAATGTTATACTAGTACTACTTACTATTATTACTAATGTGCGGGCAATGTTATACTAGTACTACTTACTATTATTACTAATGTGCGGGCAATGTTATACTAGTACTACTGGCTATTATTACTAATGTGGGGGCAATGTTGCACTGGAACAGTGATGGTGATGACGAGTGGGGGGCAATGGTGGATGCAAGTATAAGTATTGCGGGATGCAGTAATTTCAACACAAAACAGAGCTTATTTGCTTAACCACTTAAGCACCGAGCCTGTTTTTCAGATTCGGTGTTCACGAGACTAAAACATTTTTTTTTTTGCTATAAAATTACTTAAAACCCCCAAACATTATATATATATTTTTTCTAACACTCTAGAGAATAAAATGGCGGTCATTGCAATACTTTTTGTCACACCATATTTGCGCAGCGGTCTTACAAGCGCACTTCTTTTGGAAAAAACTCACCTTTTTAAATAAAAAAATAACACAACAATAAATTTGGCCCAATTTTTTTACATATTGTGAAAGATAATGTTACGCCGAGTAAAATGATACCCAACATGTCACGCTTAAAAATTGCGCCCGCTCGTGGCAAGGCGTCAAACTTTTACCCTTAAAAATCTCGATAGGCGGCGTTTAAAAAATTCTATAGGGTGCATTTTTTTAGATACAGAGGAGGTCTAGAGCTAGAATTATTGCTCTCGCTCTAACGATCATGGCGATACCTCACTTGTGTGGTTTGAATACCGTTTTCATATGCGTTCGCTTCTGCGCGCGAGCTCGTCGGGACGGGCGATTTAAAAATATATTTTTTTGTTTTCGTATTTATTTTTATTTATTTTACCAATTTTAAACACTGAAATAAAAAAATAAAAAAAAATCATCACTTTTATGCCTATTACAAGGAATGTAAACATCCCTTGTAATAGAAAAAAGCATGACAGGTCCTCTTAAATATGAGATCTGGGGGGTCAAAAAGACGTCACATCTCATATTTAGGCTTATTTGCAAAACAATAATAAAAAATGTAAAATGTAATTTTTTCAAATGACCAAAAAAAAATATGTCTCTTTAAGACGCTGGACGGGACTGACGTTTTGACGTCACTTCCGCCCAGCAGAGCTATGGGGACAGGTGGGGGACATTCTTCCCTCACTCGCATCCCCACTGAGCACGGGAGAGGACCCGATCGCCTCCGCCGCTACCGACGGCTCCGGTAAGCGGCAGAGGGAGCGGGAACGCGGCGGGAGGGGGGGGAGCCCTCTCCCGCCACCGATAACGGCGATCTCGCGGCGGAGACCGCCGTTATCGTTTTACCGACCGCCCACTGAAGAGATGGATATCTCGGTTGTGGCAGCAGCTGCCCTCCTTACCAAGATAACCATCTTTAAAGTGCCGACGTAGAACGGCGGTGGGCGGTCAGCAAGTGGTTAAATACAGTAATTGTAAATCCGGCGGACTCAGGTCAGCAGGTTTGCTGCGGCTTTTAAAATTTAACAGTCCGTCAGATTTCCAAATACTGTATTTAAGGCACATGAGCTCCGTTTTGTGTTGAAAATAAATGTGAAATCTAAATCTCCGATGGGTGTAGCAAGATTTGCCTTTTTTTTTATTTATTTTTTGCTGATTCGAAAATGATCCGATCCGTGACTCCTGATCCGAGGATCGATCCGATCCATGAGTTTTTTGATCCGTTGTACCCCTAGTTAACAGCATATTTTATATAATTATTATTTTTTTTATATCAATTTTATATTGCAGTTTAGGATGTTTTTCGAACTTCATTATACCACATAAGGAAAAAAAAAACACAAAATGTATTCAGTATAATAGGCGGGAAGCTGGCTGAGCTCTAAGCCGGATATAGAAGTAGCTCTTCGTAGATATAAAAACTATTTGCAAATACATAATTTGTCTTTCCGATACAAAGAAGCAAAAGTCCTTTTCTATAATGTCTGACATAAAAATAAATGGCTGTGTTCAGTAATTATCACATACTCTATGGTACGGAGGAGGAAAAAAGGAAAACGGCGAGTAGCCTGATGCCGCATACACACGATCATTTTTCAGCATTAACCATTCGCTTACTGGGCACAGTAAACAAAATTGACGTCCTTTTTTTCCCCACAAATAGAGATTTCTTTTGGTGGTATTTGATCGCCTCTGCGTTTTTTTTTTTGCGCTATAAACAAAAATAGAGCGACAATTTTGAAAAAAAACACAGAATATTTTTTACTTTTTGCTATAATAAAAATCCAATTTTTAAAAAAAATATTTTTTTTTTCTCAGTTTAGGCCGATATGCATTCTACATATTTTTGGTAAAAAAAACAATCGCAAGAAGCGTATAGTAATTGGTTTGCGCAAAGGTTATAGTGGCTAGGAAATAAGGGATAGAATTTTGACAATTTTTTTCTTTTTTTTTTTTTTACTAGTAATACGGCGATCTGCGAATTTTGTCAGGACTGCGATATTGCGACGGGCACATCGGACACTTTTGACACATTTTTGGGACCATTCACATTTATACAGCGATCAGTGCTATAAATATGCACTAATTACTGTATAAATGTGACTGGCAGTGAAGGGGTTAACACTAGGGGGTGAGGAAGGGGTTAAATTTGAGTCCTGGGTGTGTTCTTACTGTGGGGGGAGGGGGGGTGACTGGGGGAGGTGACCGATGCTGTCTCCCTATGTACAAGAGAAACAGCATCTGTCACCTCTCCCTGACAGGACGTGGAGCTCTGTGTTTACACCCCATCATTACACACAGAGCTCCACGTCCCTGCTCTAAAACTGCCGATCAGCGGGTACCTGGCAGGCATCGCGACCTGCCAGGCACGCGCATCGGCATCTCGGGGACACGCCAGGATGGCCAGAGAAAACAATGACGTCAATTGACGGCAGCTTGGATATTCAGATTCCCTAAGCTGCCGTCAATTGACTATACACGGGGCCGCAAGTGGTTAAAAAAACTTCGTTTTTCAGCATGTCCAAAAAATTACGTTTTTCCAACTTCATCATTAACCTCTTGCCCACCGCCCGCCGTCATATTATTGCGGGACAGTGGCACTGCTACGCGGGAGCACGTAGCTATACGTCCGCTCTTTAGTGGCCACTAGGGGGCGCGTGCACGCCCCACTCGCCCCCGAGTCCCGCGCGCGTGCCCGGCAGGTACGATCGCCGCCGGGCACACGCGATCGCTCGTTACAGAGCGGGGAACGGGAGCTTTGTGTGTAAACACAAAGCTCTCGGTCTTGTCAGCGGGGGAAACGCTGATCTCCTGTTCATACAATGTATGAACAGAAGATCAGTGATTTCCCCTAGTGAGGCCACTCCCCCCATACAGTTAGAACACACCCAGGAACACACTTAACCCCTTCCCCGCCCCCTAGTGTTAACCCCTTCACTGCCAATGGCATTTTTTATAGTAATCCAATGCATTTTTATAGCATTAATCACTATAAGAAAAGCCAATGGTCCCAAAAATGTGTCAAAAGTGTCTGAAGTGCCCGCCATAATATCGCAGTACTGAAAAAAGATGCTGATCGCCGCCATTACTAGTAAAAAAAAAATATTAATAAAAATGCCATAAAACGACCCCCTATTTTGTAAACGCTATAAATTTTGCGCAAACCAATCAATAAACGCTTATTGCGAAAAAAAATTTACGAAAAATAGGTAGAAGAATACGTATCGGCCTAAACTGAGGAAAAAAAATGTTTTTTTATATATTTTTGGGGGATATTTATTATAGCAAAAAGTAAAAAATATTGAATTTTTTTCAAAATTGTCGCTCTATTTTTGTTTATATAAAATAAAAACCGCAGAGGTGATCAAATACCACCAAAAGAAATCTCTATTTGTGGGGAAAAAAAGGACGCCAATTTTGTTTGGGAGCCACGTCGCACGACCGCGCAATTGTCTGTTAAAGCGACGCAGCGCCGAATCACAAAAAGTGCTCTGGTCATTGGACAGCAATATGGTCCAGGTCTTAAGTGGTTAAAAAATGATGAACAAAGCGCGGTGACGTACAACACGTACGGCGTCACTATAAAGGGGAAGTTCTATTCGCCGTTGGGCTGCTTTAGCTGATGCAGTGTTAGTAAAAGACGATTCGCGTTTTTTTTGTCTGTTACAGCGTGATGAATGTGCTATCTCCATTATGAACGCTAGATTTACCAGAACGAGCGCTCCCGTCTCATAATACTATAAAAATGGGTGCCATGGGAGGCATTGGAGAACTTCTTAATTAAACTAAACCATAATTGGGACCAACAAGCTTTACAATGGCTCCTCTTTGTATAGTTTTCCAAGTCTAAAATGTCACCGAGAAGTTCACATTTCTTAATGTTTTCTTCCATTATTTTAATTCTCTCAAGGAATCCATCCTTTCCTTCCCGCTTCTCTTTTTCGATGAGCAGCTTCATGTAATCCGCGGCAGACACCGGGTTTGGTTTTAGGGCGATCTCCTGAAGAAGTCTGAGGATCTCGCCAATCTCCTGAGTAAGTTCCAGTAACTCGTCCAGTGTCTTCTCCATGTCTTCCTTTATCTCTGAGAGAACATCTTCCAGAGTCATCATCTTCTTCTTCTTCGCTTTTTCATATTTTTCCTTCATTTCCAAATACATTTTCTTCTTGGTTTCAACAAAAGTTTTCCAGTAAGACTTTTGTAAAAAGTGTCTTTTGGTGCCATGTCCACACACTTGACAAATTCCCTTCCAATTAAAAACTTCAGATAAATAAACCTGGAAGTCACGATCCACAGTGCAGTCTTGGTGACATGTGGAGCTGCACTCCTGGCAGTTGATTGAGTATTTGGATGAGTATTCCTTTCTTATTACAGTTTCCGTCACGTCATACTCAAAATTCCCGTTCTTTTTAACCTCCTCCTTGTTTTCTATCAGTGCTTTCTCGGTTTGCTCCAGCTCACGTTGTTTCCCTGTCACCCCCCGAATTTTTTGTACAAGTCCACCCAAAGCATTCCTTTTTGCTAGAACTTTCTTTGTTAAAGTTAAATCTTTACTGGCTAATCCAGGCAAATATTGTAAAAAAAACTCCTCAATGCTTTCCATTGCCACCTCCCACTGCATCTCCTGAGCCTTGTAGGCACGTTTGCCAACTTCACCAGGGCGGTTATTAGCGTACAGCATGCTGTTATTGACCATAAAATACACAGGGGTTCCATCTTCAGATTTCGCACAGGGAACATCAGCCTCAGTAATTGCTGAGAGAACGTTCGGTTCCTGGGCATCAGTGAAGGTTGTGAAGAAGACTATATTATCCTTGATGTCTTTCCCAAAAATAGACAAAACTTTGTCATAGACGTACACCTGGGTTGGAGTTAACCGAGCCACAGATGACTGAACCACGAAACAAATCGCATCAATTTCAGTGAATTTGCATTTAGTAAAAAATTCTCGTATCTCCTGCATGATTTTCTCATCATAATCTATCCCTCTGGTGTCTCCGAACCCCGGAGTGTCAATGAAGGTTATGGAGTATGGGATTCGGAAGTCATCTTTATGGTGGATCTGGTAGATGGTGACACTCGATGTTTGGCTGTGGGCTTGACTCCTCCCACTACTCTCCTCAATTAGCTGGATCCGGTGTTCATCCTTCCACTCCACACCAAAGATGAAGTTGATCATGGAGTAATCAGGGTTGTTTTGCCAGATCCGGTTTCACCGACCATCATGATCACTTTGTTCTGCAGCTTCAAATCCTCCATTTGCATCCTGTAAATAGTCAGAGGTCCAACCTTCTCTGTGCTGCTTGGGTATTTCTTTAGTTTCTCCAGTAGAGACCCTTTACGATCTTCTACCATAGAAAGGCCGCGTTCAGCATCTGTAAAATCAACATACACACAGTTATTGATATCTTTATATGATCACTATAACAATTCTCCAAACCCTGGATATCTTATAAGGGCAAAACCAGACAAATGATGGTGAGGTGGGCCAAGCCCTTTCATCTTCTATACCCGGTTTTACCGAATAAGCAAAAACAAGCTCTTAAACCTATTTCCTTGTCACAAACATCTATAGGTCAGCAGAAGAGCAGAATGTCAGGTCATCTGAGGCCAGGTGACAGTTGCACTCTGTAGGAGTCAGGAGTGCAGCGCTAAGGTAGTGGACTGCTGCGGATGGAACTCTGGGAGGTTCAGGAAGGCAAATCCACTGGAGCACCAACACAGATCCCACTGGGAGCTAGAGCATAGATTCCCCAGGGTGCTGAGTCTAATGCCTCATTTCCACTGAGCGGATCGGTTCGGTATGGTTCGGTACGGTACGCTATTTTGGGTGTTTCCATTATGAAAGCGTGCCATAAAAGCGAACGGTACCGGACCATTCTGGGTCCTTCTTCAGATGTGGGGCCATAGAAAATGGAACGGTTCCATTAGGGCGGACCTACAAATACATCTCACTGATTGGTGGTCATGCTAGGCTTTTTTTCTAAACCTTGTATGGTCCCGGATGGTCCGATTTGCAGTGGAAATGCTCAGCAGAATAGACCAGATCATTCTAACCCGTTCCATTCTAAGCGACCCAAACCGATCCGCTCAGTGGAAACGAGGCATTAGAACCAGCAGATGTTCACCAGAGCCTCTAGTGGTGAGGATGGATTGGCTCAAGTTTGCGGCCCCCAGGGTCTCCCAGATCACGCTCACAGTAGACTACAGGAGAAAGAGGAAGGAAGCAGCAGCCCGGAACAACAAGGATAGTCAGGAGATTAGACAAAAGGTCAGGGCAACAAGCAGATAGGGATAGTCGAAGAACACGCCAAAGGTCGGGGTATGAAGCAGACGAGGACAGTCAAGAACAAGCCAAAGTCGGTAAACGGGATCAGACATAGGACACAGAGCAATGAGCACACAGGAGCCAAAACACACAATATTGATCAGCACGGCTGGCTTGCAGTGCACAGGTTAATATACAGTTCCCTGATAGAGGAACCAATGAGCTGTTCCGAAAAGTGTCCTGCCTCTATGACACACTTCCTGTCCACTTCCTGTTTGTGTTCCATGCTGGTTTTTGTCTCGCTTCCTCATCCCCAGGCTCCAGCACTTCTGTGTTCCCTGAACATTCACAGCACAAGTTGGTTGTTATCTCGTGGACTTCCCTGGAAGCTTTACCATCACACCCTGCCACTGGAACATCTTCTGGATGCACTTACCTGCTACATGCCTGTTTCATCCACCATCTTGTAAGTGTTTTTAACTCCTTTAGGGGATATTAAAAGTTTTATACTAATGCACTTAGAGGCGCCTTGTTTGTTTTTCGGCAAAACCATTATGGCCTGCTGTGCTTCTTCCTTCAATGAGGAAAAAAAATAGAGTGGAACCTTGGATTATGAGCATAATCCGTTCCAGGAGAATGCTTGTAATCCAAAGCACTCGCATATCAAAGTGAGTTTCCTCATATAAGTCGATGGAAACTAAAATAATTTTGTTCTGCATTGACTTCTATGGCGGTGAGGTAGGGGGCACTGGAGAGCCTCGGAAACACTCAGAAAAAGCTTGACTGAACTCGGAAACCCTCAGAAAGGCTCAGGAACTGAGTATTTCCAAGTTTTTCCAGGTATTTCTGAACGGCACCGATCACAATCCGAATTTTCACTGTAAGTGGTACTACACTTGCAAAGTGTACAATCTATATGCCTTTAGTAAATATATCCCATTGAGCAGGCTCAGCTTTTAAGCATTATAAGGCTTGCTAGAGTTCCCCCCATAATATCAATGCATTGTAAGGCTTGCTAGAGTTCCCCCATAGTAGATAATGCATTATAAGGCTTGCTAGAGTTCCCCCATAATATCAATGCATTGTAAGGCTTGCTAGAGTTCCCCCATAGTAGATAATGCATTATAAGGCTTGCTAGAGTTCCCCCATAGTAGATAATGCATTATAAGGCTTGCTAGAGTTCCCTCATAATATCAATGCATGGCAAGGCTTGCTAGAGTTCCCCCATAATATCAATGCATTAGAAGGCTTGCTAGAGTTCCCCCATAATATCAATGCATTGCAAGGCTTGCTAGAGTTCCCCCATAATATCAATGCATTGTAAGGCTTGCTAGAGTTCCCCCATAGTAGATAATGCATTATAAGGCTTGCTAGAGTTCCCTCATAATATCAATGCATTGCAAGGCTTGCTAGAGTTCCCCCATAATATCAATGCATTAGAAGGCTTGCTAGAGTTCCCCCATAATATCAATGCATTGTAAGGTTAGCTAGAGTTCCCCCACAATATCAATGCATTGTAAGGTTAGCTAGAGTTCCCCCATAGTAGATAATGCTTGTATGAAGATGTATCCTTGAGCTTCTAGGATTAGTTACACAGAAGCTAAGAACAACCTTGCCAAATGTTATTATGTACTGAGCAGAGAACGATAACGGATGGAACAAGGTTTTAGCTGGTCACATAGGGCCAGATTCAGGTAGAGTTAGGCTGGAGTATCAGTGATTCGCCAGCATAACTCTCACTTTGAGCCGGCGTTTTTGTTTTCTGTAAGCGGAAAACAAGATACGCCGGGTTGGAGTTCCTATACGAGCGGCGTAATTGTATTTCGCCGTCGTATCGGAACTGCAATTTTAAAAATGGCGCTCGGGGCGTTCCCGCTGATTAACGCAGAGAATATGTTAATCAGCGAGAATCGGCAATTCACGATCGTACGCGGACCCGACGCAGTGACTTTCTGACGTTTCCGTAAGCGTTACGCGGCGCAAAGAAAAACATGCCCCCTAGGTGGAGTATCCTATGTTAAGTATGGCCGTCGTCATCGCGTCGAATTTAAAAATGTCAGCGTCGTTTGCGTAAAACGTCCGTGAATGGGGATTGACGTCATTGACGTTCACTGACAGAATTTGGAGCATGCGCACTGACAGTCGACGCATGCGCAGTACGTTCGCCACGGGATCGCGCCTAGTTTAAATACTACACGCCCCCTACCCGCCCAATTTGAATTCCGCCGGCCCATTTTCGCTACGCCGCCGCAACTTTAGGAGCAAGTGCTTTGTGAATACAGCACTTTCTCCTAAAGTTTCGGCGAAGTAACGTAAATGAGAAACGTTACGCCGGAATAATTAACCGCTCGCCATCCTGAATCTGGCCCATAGTGTGTACAATTAGAATATCAGGCCACTTCAGCGGTGGACCGATCCTGTGTACGCGGCCTCAAAGCCCGGGTCTAGTTGAACCACCAATCTTACACCAGAAATGGTGGGACACATAAGTAGCCAGTGTGACCACCAAGGGGCGCAAAAAATGTCTGAGCTGAATACAAATGACAAAGACCAGATTCTTCTCTTCATGCAATAAGAAGGTTTTATTTTCACAGATATGGAGAAGAGTTCAGACAATATGGAGGTTCGGAGTTCTTTCATCCATCGCACAGAAGTTTTATGGTTCGTACATTTCCATGTGCCGATCAGTTGGGTGGTTACAAAATATGAAAACATAATATTCTATCATGGATACCTAGAAGGAAAATTACAAATGCTAACCAAAAATACAAGAATTTCAACAAGTAAAAGACCATTTTGCAGCTTAAGATAGAATTACATATTTTATATAATGTTTATAGATGATTTTCATTATATCACATCAATTAAAAAAAAAAGTTGTTATAACATTTTCCCATAACTGAGTGCTGTGTGTTAGATATGACCGTGTACTCTACAATATTTCTAGGTGTCTACACTACAAAACTCTTCTCTCTTATTCTGTATAATAGGCGGGAAGCTGGCTGAGCTATAAGCCGGATATAGAAGTAGCTCAGCACAGAAGTATAAAAACAAATTGCAAATATATCATTTGTCTTTCTGATACAAAGAAGCAAAAGTCCCTTTCTATAATGTCTGAAATAAAATAAATGGTTGCTTTTATATAATATATTGTATTGCCTCTCAAGTTTTACATGTGCTTTAGGGTAGAAGCCTTGCAAGTTACAAATTCTAGCTCAGCGTGCCCCCTATACCCTGGTAGTCAGCGTGCCCCCAATACCCTGGTGATCAGTGTGTCCCCATACCCTGGTAGTCAGTGTGTCCCCATACCCTGGTAGTCAGTGTGTCCCCATACCCTGGTAGTCAATGTGCGCCCCATACCCTGGTAGTCAGTGTGCCCCATACCCTGGTAGTCAATGTGCGCCCAATACCCTGGTAGTTAGTGTGCCCCCCATAACCTGGTGGTCAGTGTGTCCCCATACCCTGGTGGTCAGTGTGCACCCATACCCTGGTGGTTAGTGTGCCCCCATACCCTGGTGGTTAGTGTGCCCCCATACCCTGGTGGTCAGTGGTGCCCCCCATACCCTGGTGGTCAGTGTGCCCCCCCATACCCTGGTGGTCAGTGTGCCCCCCCATACCCTGGTGGTCAGTGTGCCCCCCCATACCCTGGTGGTCAGTGTGCCCCCCCATACCCTGGTGGTCAGTGTGCCCCCCCATACCCTGGTGGTCAGTGTGCCCCCCATACCCTGGTGGTCAGTGTGCCCCCCATACCCTGGTGGTCAGTGTGCCCCCCCATACCCTGGTGGTCAGTGTGCCCCCCCATACCCTGGTGGTCAGTGTGCCCCCCATACCCTGGTGGTCAGTGTGTCTCCATACCCTGGTGGTCATTGTGCCCCCTATACCCTGGTGGTCAGTGTGTCCCACCTTACCCTGGTGGACAGAGTGTCTCCTTACCCTGGTGGTCAATGTGCCCCTTACTTTGGTGGTCAGTGTGACCCTTAGCCTGGTGGTTGGTATGCTTTCCTTAACCTGTTGGTCAGTGCACCCCCTTACACTTGTGACACAGAGGTTGCAGTGCCAAATGTTTCCCCGCACCTCCATCCCTGCAGCTTGTCTCTCCTTCCCCCACACTGATGATTTTCCCGCATTTTTCTGCGGTGTGAGAGTAGCTGGCGGGGATCACTTTCCCCCTGCTGTCAGTGTATGTGTTCCTGTACTCTTTATCTACAGCCTCTGTGCCCATCTATTGGGGTGAAGCAGCCCTCTGCAGAGACTGTGCCCGCTGTTACTGTCACCCTGCGGCCCTGCAGGGGGAAAGTGATCACCATCAGCTCTTTACACTGTAAATGCTGTCAGGCCTTCACCCAGCAGGAGGAAAGCCATGACCTGGTCGATAAAACACCTCAACTGTGCTGCTAAAATCACTAGAAGAAGCAACTGATTGCTAAACAAATTAAATATAAAATAAGGTATACAGATAGCGTGCAGCAGAATATTGCCGTGGTTGGTGGTATGTGATTGGCACAATTTATGACCGTGTGACATTGATCGCCTCTGCATGGTACTTGTGTATCTTACTCCATGGCTGGCGGCCATATTGTGGATGACTTTGTAAGTCATTGTTCGTATTTTGAATTTCATTTGTTGGGTGAGCAGAAGCCAATGGAGGAGGGGAGGGGTGGAAGATACTGAATTAAGACCAATGGAGTTATTGGCGGAGAGGGGTGTAAAATACTAGACATGTGCGATGCGTTTTGCATCCGAAATACGAATTTCTATTCTTACGAATACTAAATTTCGTTGACTAATTTTGTTTCTGGAGTGGGAGACTCAGACTGGTACTGGTAGTCGATGGGAGATTCATAATTGGACAAAATAAGAATGTTCGTTAATATCGTTTTACTATTGTCATAAAAATTACGATTACTCCTTATGACGAAGTTAAAAACCCAGAAAGTCAGCACATCACATGGATGGTGGGTGGGAGCCCCTCATAATGAGCACAGCACAAGGATGGTGGGAGACCCTCATAATGAGCACAGCAAGGGGTACAGCCCAGGAGGAAGTCAGCACAGCACAGGGATGGTGGGAGCCCCTCATATCAAATGTTCGTAATTGTTACGAAAAGTTAACGAATCTAACGAAAAATTCCTATTTCGTACAAAACTAATCCAAATTGAATTTCGGACACAAATTTTCATCTAATACGAAATGGAACGGAAGCAAACAAATTAATTGACAGCACACATGTCTAGAAGATACTGAATGGCGACTAATGGAGAGGTTGGCAGAGAGGGGTGGAAGATACTGAATGAAGACCAATAGAGGGATTGGCGGAGAGGGGTGGAAGATACTGAAGACCAATAGAGGGATTGGCGGAGAGGGGTGGAAGATACTGAGAGGAGACCAATGGAGAGATTGGTGGAGAGGGGTGGAAGATACTGATTGGAAACCAATTGAGGGATTGGTGGAGAGGGGTGGAAGATACTGAATGGAGACCAGTAGATGGATTGGTGGAGAGGGGTGGAGTACACTGAATGGAGACCAGTGGAGGTATTGGCGGAGAGGGGTGGAAGATACTGAATAGAGACCAGTGGAGGGATTGGCAGAGAGGGGTGGAAGATACTGAATGGAGACCAATGAAGGTATTGGCGAAGAGGGGTGGAGGACACTGAATGGAGACCAATGGAGGGATTGGTGGAGAGGGGTGGAGGACACTGAATGGAGACCAATGGAGGGATTGGTGGAGAGGGGTGGAAGATACTGAATGGAGACCAATGGAGGGATTGGTGGAGAGGGTGGAATATACTGAATGGAGACCAGTGGAGAGATTGGCTGGGAGGGGTGGAAGATTCTGAATGGAGACCAATGGAGGGATTGGTGGAGAGGGGTGGAAGATGCTGAATGGAAACCAGTGGAGGGATTGGTTGAGAAGGGTGGAAGATACTGAATGGAGACCAATGGAGGGATTGGCAGAGAGGGGTGGAAGATACTGAATGGAGACTAATGGAGGGATTGGTGGAGAGGAGTGGAAGATACTGAATGGAGACCAGTGGAGGGAATAACGGAGAAGAGTGGAAGATACTGATTGAAAACCAATGGAGGGATTTGCAGAGAGGGGTGGAAGATACTAAAGGGAGACCAGTGGAGGGATTGGCGGAGAGGGGTGGAAGATACTGAATGGAGACCAGTGGAGGGATTGGCGGAGAGGGGTGGAAGATACTGAATGGAGACCAGTGGAGAGATTGGCGGAGAGGGGTGGAAGATACTGAATGGAGACCAGTGGAGGGATTGGCGGAGAGGGGTGGAAGATACTGAATGGAGACCAGTGGAGAGATTGGTGGAGAGGGGTGGAAGATACTGAATGGAGACCAGTGGAGGGATTGGCGGAGAGGGGTGGAAGATACTAAAGGGAGACCAGTGGAGGGATTGGCGGAGAGGGGTGGAAGATACTTGTTAAGACCTGCAGTGGTTAGGGTACTGCGGCCTTCTTTCCGTCTCCCAAGATTATTCTTCCGAAAGGTTAGAGTGTTCCCCATCCCCAAGCATGAGCCAAGACTTCATGAAGGGTGTCCAGATATAGAATGACTTTATTGAGAGACAGGTTACTTATATACAGCAAAAGAAATACTTGATGTAATCAGATATACAATTACATCCTCCTCCCACATCATCATACAATGGTGTACTAACGAGACCCCTTTCAAGAGACCTATTGTAGGACACAGACGGCTGTCTCCGGTAGAATCCACATGAGTTAATTACTGGTCCTTTGCCCAGACAAGGTGTTTTAGAACTTCTCACCTGCTAAACAATAGAACTTCACACAATGAACACTTCTTGAAAGACAGACGAAAGATCATTTACATGACACATTGAGATATTGAGAGCAGTTTAAGGAATACCAATTATCTCCAGGTAGAGAGCACCCTAATTTTCCCAACGTTAGAACGCCCCTCTTTCCCAGAAGGTATACTTGCCATTACATATCTCCTGATAGCCCCGATCTGGGGGACCAACATATCCAAATTTCACCCAGATCGGTCCAGGGGTTCTTAAAAGACAAACAGAGTCTGAGAAAATCCAGAATAAAGTCTATTTTCTTCACAATACTCCCCCTTAGTTCCATGGGTCGGCATACCCGCCTAGACCCTGCAGGGTTGGCTAGGGGATGTCCGGGTCAAAGTTATACTTCCAAGCCGGTTTGGCGTGAAAGTCCATCCGCATTGCCGTTCTACTTGCCCGGGCGGTATTGCAGTGTGAAAGTGTAAGGTTGCAACGCTAGACTCCAGCGCAACAACCGGGGATTGTCTCCAGAGACTCGGTTGAGCCAGATGAGGGGGTTGTGGTCAGTGAGAATGGTAAAGGCACAGCCATAAAGGTACAGTTGGAGCTTCTTTAAGGCCCATACTAGAGCCAGGCATTCTGTTTCCATGGTGGCATAGCTGACCTTCCAAGGTAATAACTTGCCGCTGAGGTATGCCACTGGGTGCTCCATGCCGTCTTAAGTCCCTGGAACACCAATGCACACTCCGAGAACCAGGCTACCTGCTTGGGTCGGGACCTTTTGGTCAGGTCGGTGAGGAATTTTGCTAGGGTGCTACACTCCGGGACGAACTTTCTATAATACCCGGTGGTGCCTAGGGACGCCAATACCTGCGTCTTGGTGTGGGGCTGGGGCCAATTGGATATGGCCTCTACTTTAGCGGGTTCGGGGCCCTGTTTCCCAGACCCTACTCTAGGCCCTAGGTATTGAGCCTCTGCCATGCCCCCATGGCAGTTCTCGGGTTTCAGGGTGAGAATTCGTTTCTCCCCCAACCCAACTTGCTCTAGGTTACCTTGGTTAGCTGCCAGCCGGTCGGGTAAGGGAAGTCCTTCACTAGCGTCAGTGGACGGGGCACAGATAGTGGCCACGTCCTCAGAGCGCTCGAAGTACGGTTTCAACATGTTCACATGAAAGGCTTGTCTGCTCCTTTCATCCGAACATTTGGCCACAATATAGGTGGTGTCGCTAATCCGTTCCACCACTTTGAATAGCCCCTGCCACGCTGCCTGTAGCTTGTCCTTTTTGGATGGTCCGAGGGCTAATACTTTTTGCCCTACTTCCAGGTTCCTATCTCGTGCTCTCCGGTCATACCATTGTTTCTGTCGTTTCTGGGCTGCCTGTAGGCTCTCCCGAACTGATTCGGTCAGTGCCCGCAGGCGGTCCCGGAACTCCAGCACATACGGCAAAACCGGAATTCCTTCCTCTCCTGTGTTGCCCTCCCAGTGCTCCCGTATAAGGTCCAGGGGTCCCCGGACTTTTCTCCCGTATAGGAGTTCGAAGGGGGAGAACCCGGTCGACGCCTGGGGCACTTCCCGGTAGGCAAACAGGAGATGGGGTAGAAATTTCTCCCATTGACCATAGGACTCTGTGAACGCTGTGAGCATCTGCTTAAGCGTGCCGTTGAATCGTTCACAAAGGCTGTTGGTCTGGGGGGGGTAGGGGAAGCTAAATAACGGTTTCACCCCGGAGCTCTGCCATAACTGTTGAGTGACAGTTGCCGTGAACTGGGTTCCCTGATGTAAGAGTATTTCCCGGGGGAATCCTACTCGAGAAAAGATCCTGACGAGAGCTTCTGCTACTGTCTCCGCCTCAATGTTGGGGAGCGCCACCGCCTCAGGGTACCTGGTGGCATAGTCCACCACCGTGAGGATGTAGCGCCTTCCGGAGGCACTGGGTTTGTTGAGGGGCCCTATCAGGTCTACTGCCACTCTGGAGAATGGTTCCTCTATTATAGGTAGGGACCATAACTTGGCCTTGGGGTGGTCCCCCCGTTTCCCAATCCGTTGACACGAATCACATGTCCTGCAGTACGTCTGCAAGTCTTTTGATATCCCTGGCCAGAAGAACGTCTGGGTAAGGCGATCCTTAGTTTTCTTGATATCCAGATGTCCGGCTAGTGGGATATCATGGCTGAGCTTTAGAAGCTCTGCCCTGTATTTGCGGGGTACAACTAGCTGTCTTTTTATGACTTGGGCTGCCCCACTTCCCACTCCCCCTGTGACCCTATATAGCAGTCCCTTGTCCCAGTGGAAGTTCTCTTGAGCATTACCTTCCTTAGGGGTACCTACGGCCTTCCTGTAACCTGCTAAGGTGGGATCTGACTGCTGGGCTTGGCCAAAGTCTTGTGGAGTGCCCCAGAAGGGGATAGGGTCAGGGCATACTACAGGGTTTTCAGTTCCTACCTGGGGTTCCTCAGAGTGCATCTGTCCAGCTCGGCTTGCTTGCGCCCTGGTAGTCACAGGGCAGGTTCCAGCGGGATATGGGGTAAACAGCTGTGAAGTTAGGCACCCCAAATCGTTCCCCAACAATACTTCCGCAGGTAGGCCCGACATAATGCCTACTTCCATCTGCTTGGCTCCGGTGCCCCAATTTAGCTGCACTTGGGCTGTGGGTAGTTTGTGGATGGCGCCTCCTGCCACTCTTACTGCAACAGTCCTGTTGGTGCGCGCCTTCGCAGATACGGTGTGAGGTTGCACCAGAGTGAGGGTGGCCCCAGAGTCTCGTAGTGCCTCAGCCTCTTTTCCATCTACTGTGACCCATTGTCTGTGGTGCACCCGGTTGTCCCCCTCGACTTGTGCTATGTTCACCTCATGTAGTTTGGTCCATTGCTCAGATTCAGTGCTGTGGTTTTCCAGCAGCTCATGCTGATAGTGAGGAGTGGCTGCCCTCGATGGTGGGGGTGATGGCCGCTCCCAATTGCCTCTGCTCCGCTGAGGGCAATGCATCTTGTAGTGCCCTGGCCGATTGCATTGGTGACATACCAATGGCGGTCTCCGGTTAAAATTAGGTGGTGTAGTGGGTGGTACCGCGATCGGTCGGTGGTGGGTCAGAGGACCCGGCGTTGGGGTGCTGGACCTTAGCAGGGGGCGGTTTCCACTAGCCTCTCCTTTTCTTCTCTCGTGATGCTCGTCTGCCAGCTTGGCCACTTCCTCGATTGTGGCCGGCTTCCTGTCCCTGACCCAGTCCTTGGTGTCTGCAGGTGTGTGGTCAAAAAATTGTTCTAGCAAGAAGAGTTGTAGCACCTCCTCTAGCGTCGCGGCTTGGCAGCCTTGTATCCAGTTTTGGGCTGCCCGATACATCCTAAAAGCCCATTCAGTGTAGGAGTCTTTTTCCTGTAAGTCTCTGAGGTCACGGCATACCTGGCTAGCAGAATGTCCTTTACCCTGACGTAGTCGTGTATGGCTGTATCAGGAACTGCTCGGTATGCCTCCGCTGCTCGGCCCGTGAGTTTGCTGCTTAGAATCGCGGCCCATTGTTCCGATTCCAGGCCCTCCAAAGTGCATTGACGCTCAAGGTCTTGTAGGTATGTGTCAATTTCCATTTCTCCATCCGAAAAACTTTTAAACGCAGCATAGTTAATCTTTCTCCGCTGCCCTTCATTTATAGATCTGGATGAGGGAGCGGTGTCTCCTTGGTTTACGCTTGCCTGTTGTGCTCTGCGTTCTGCGCTCACCTGCTCCAGGACTTGCGTCACCATCTCTGGTGTGGGATTTGGCCCATATAGGTTTAGCCTCCACATCACCTTCTGTTGGAACTCTGCTTCCTCCTGGCTAACATTCGCCATGCTGCTGGTTTGGTCGCCCTCCATTAGTTCTGCCATGAGGGTAGTTTTCTTTTTGTTGCTTGCCACCTGACCTCGGCTTCCAGCAGATCCATTAGCGTAGTCCTCTTTAGTCTCTCGTAATGCTGGGCCATTCACTTGTTGTCTTTATGCGTCCCATTCAACCCCGCTGCTTGCCACCAGTTGTTAAGACCTGCAGTGGTTAGGGTACTGCGGCCTTCTTTCCGTCTCCCAAGATTATTCTTCCGAAAGGTTAGAGTGTTTCCCATCCCCAAGCATGAGCCAAGACTTCATGAAGGGTGTCCAGATATAGAATGACTTTATTGAGAGACAGGTTACTTATATACAGCAAAAGAAATACTTGATGTAATCAGATATACAATTACATCCTCCTCCCACATCATCATACAATGGTGTACTAACGAGACCCCTTTCAAGAGACCTATTGTAGGACACAGACGGCTGTCTCCGGTAGAATCCACATGAGTTAATTACTGGTCCTTTGCCCAGACAAGGTGTTTTAGAACTTCTCACCTGCTAAACAATAGAACTTCACACAATGAACACTTCTTGAAAGACAGACGAAAGATCATTTACATGACACATTGAGATATTGAGAGCAGTTTAAGGAATACCAATTATCTCCAGGTAGAGAGCACCCTAATTTTCCCAACGTTAGAACGCCCCTCTTCCCCAGAAGGTATACCTGCCATTACATATCTCCTGATAGCCCCGATCTGGGGGACCAACATATCCAAATTTCACCCAGATCGGTCCAGGGGTTCTTAAAAGACAAACAGAGTCTGAGAAAATCCAGAATAAAGTCTATTTTCTTCACAATACTGAATGGAGACCAGTGGAGGGATTGGCGGAGAGGGGTGGAAGATACTAAAGGGAGACCAGTGGAGGGATTGGTGGAGAGGGGTGGAGGACACTGAGCGGATGGGATGGTAAGGTGGATCAGTCTGGAAGCAGCATTCATGATGGACTGAATACTTGGATTATCCAAATGATGATAAATTATCTTCTAGACACAACAATGCTTTCCTTTCAAACTCGGATAAAACTGTTTTTTAGTGATTGAAGAACATCAGATATAATTTCATTGGCTCCAACACAGACCTAGCAGAAAACCATGATGGAAGTTCTATATTACTGAAATTCCAAATAGGCCTGTCTATGTATTCACTAATTATCACATACTCTATGACAGTGGTGGGCCAAACTACGGCCCGCGGGCCGTATACGGCCCGGCGGACATTGTAATCCGGCCCCCAGGTGGGCGCTGGCTATGGCATTGTAGTGGCTGGCCGCTTGGCGAATTACATCGCGCAACGTCTCCTCCTGGATAGTCAGTGGCTATCTGGACAGAGGAGACGTTACGCGATGTAATTCGCTAGCAGCTAGGGGGGGCTAGCTGGAGAGAGGAGCTGGCGAGAGGAGACGTTGTGCGATGTTATTCGCTAGCAGTTAGGGAGGCGGGGCTGTGGGCAAAGTACGGCTTGAGCCGTACGTGCAGGCGCAGGCAGGGAGTTGACGTCACGTCAGATGGCGTCAACTCCTATCCGCGCGCCTGTGAGGAGCGATCCATGAGCCATGGATATGAGCAGTGACTGGCGGCTGGCCTTCCTAGGTGCAGAAAAGAGATTTCATAGTCATCTATCACATCGGGACTTTCATCTGTACTGATGGTGAGTGATTTTTGCTATGCTCACAGACTGATGAATAACATCCATTACTACACTTCTCCTATATATTTTCTGTTTTCTGTGGTGTCTGTCGCTTGTCATGCTTTGTGCCCATTTTATCTTCTCTTTTTTTAGTTTCTGATATCATCAGCTGGTTTATGTAATTTTAGCAGAAAATGCACCAATTTATTGCAAACCACCAAATGGGCACAAAGCATGACAAGCGACAGACACCACAGAAAACAGAAAATAGATAGAAGTATAGAATAATGGATGTTATACATCAGTCTGTGAGCAATTCATGTGCAAGCTTGCAACATTAATCATACAATGATTTGCATTTGTATAGCTCTCACATAAAATAGATGTATCTGATGACAGGTCCTCTTTGTGTACAATGCGTAGAATGATTGTGTTATAAGGATCAGGGGACATACCTTATTGGTCTTCCCAGCCCCAAAGTCACCCCTAAAAAAATTGAAAACGGGGAGGGTCATATGGCAATCATTGGTCACCCAGCCCCCACCCTTCTCATATTCTAGGTGCCCCCCCCCCCCCATAAGTGACAGGTCCTTTTCTCCGATGCCTATGGGCCTTCTCCTTCCTGTGAGTGGAAGGAGGTCGGGCCGCTGCGAGCGAGGATTTCATTATCGCCCCTCATTAGGAGATTATATCTTTACATCTGGTGAGTCCATGCCATGTATATTACAACCCTAACGGTTAGGATTGTAATATACATGGCATGGACATGGACTCACCTGTGTATTACACCAGGAGGACCGTACCGTATATATATATATATATATATATATATATATATATATATATATATTTACTTTTTAATACTGTACTGTATTAAACACTGTACTTGTATATACACATATATTTTTTTTTTATACTGTATTGCTATGTGGTACATAATGTTATAGACAGGTACACATGGAATAGTAGAGAGGTACATAGTGTTATAGACAGGTACACATGGCGCTGTAGAAAGGTATGTAGTGTCATAAACAGTTTTGTAAAATAACTATTTTTATGCTTTTCTACCTTAAAGTGGAGGTTCCGTTTTAAAAAAAATAAAAAATAAAATTAAAGTCAGCAGCTGCTAACACTGTAGCTGCTGACTTTTAATAAGGACACTTACCTGTCCTAGCCGCCAGCGATGTACCCCCCCCCCCCCCGCCGAGGCCGATCCTCGATCCTGGCAGCTCCAGGCGCCGCCATCCACAGTAAGGGAAACAGGCAGTGAAGCCATGCGACTTCACTGCCCGTTTCCTACTGTGCATGTGCGAGCGGCCCGGCGCTTTGTGAATGAGCTGGCTGCTTTCTGGGACACACACAGTCCCCAGAATGTTCCCATTCACAACAAGACAGGAGGAAGAGAATCCACCGCGGAGAATGAAGAGGCAGATTCGCCACTTCCGCATAGCAACAGCTATTTTGGGTAAGTAAAACATTTTTTTTTACATTCTATTTTTTCTTTTTGGTGCAAATTTTTTTTTCAGGGTGGAACTCCACTTTAAATTAATCTAAACATTCAACGTTACAAATTTAAATTTAATCTATATTAATTCACACATACACACCGTCCATCTACTCTTGGTCCGGCCCCCGGGTCCAATGTATGAACCCATTGCGGCCCTCGAGTCAAAAAGTTTGCCCACCCCTGCTCTATGGTATGGAGGAGGAAAAAAGGAAAACAGCGAGTAGCCTGAGGCACACACGGGTAATATTCTCTATCATATATAACAATGGGTGAGATGGGAGGCATTGGAAAACTTCTTAATCAAACAAAATATAATTGGGACCCTCCAGATTTACAATGGCACCTTGTTTTTTTTTTCTGTTTGGCTATTTGCCAGACGAAATTTTACTGAGATTTTCAAATTTTTTAATGTTTCCCTCCATTATTTTAATTCTCTCTCTAAATCCTTTCTCTCCTTCCCGCTTCTCTTTATCGATGAGCAGCTTCATGTAATCCACAGTAGACACTGGGTCTGGCTTTAAGGCGATCTCCTGGAGAAGTTTGAGGGTCTCGGCAATCTCCTTAGTAAGTTCCAGTAACTCGCCCTCTTTCTTCTTAATGTCTTCCTTTATCTCTAAGACAACATCTTCCAGAGTCATCACCTCCTTCTTCGCGTTTTCATATTTTTCTTTAATATGAAAATACGTTTCCTTCCTGGTTTCGACAAAAGTTTTCCAGTAAGACTTTTCTAAAAAATGTCTTTTGGTGCCATGTTTACACACACGACAAATTCCCCGCCAATTAAAAACATCACATAAATAAACCAGGAAGTCGGCATCCGCGGTGCAGTTTTGGTGACATGTGGAGCTGCAATTCTGGCAGTTGACTGAGTATTCGGATGAGTCTACCTTTCTTAATACAGTTTCCATCACCTCATACTCATAATTCCCGTTCTTTTCAACCTCCTTCTTGTTTTCTCTCAGAGCTCTCTCTATTTGCTCCAGCTCATGTTGTTGCTCGGGCACCACCTGAATTTTTTGTAAAAGTCCCTCCAAAGTTACATCCAAAGCATTTCTTTTTGCTAGAACTTGCTTTGTTAAAGTTAAATCTTTACTGGCTAATCCAGGCAAATATTGTAAAAAAAACTCCCCAATGCTTTCCATTGCAAACTCCCACTGCATCTCCTGAGCCTTGTAGGCACGTTTGCCAACGTCACCAGGGCGGTTATTAGCGTACAGCATGCTGTTATTCACCTTAAAGTACACAGGTTTTCCATCTTCAGATTTCGCGCAGGGAACGTCAGCCTCCGTAATTGCTGAGAGAACGTTGGGTTCCTGAAAATCAGAGAAGGTTGTGAAGAAGACTATATTATCCTTGATGTCTTTCCCAAAAATGGATAAAATGTTGTCATAGATGTAAACCTGGGTTGGAGTTAACCGAGCCACAGATGACTGAACCACAAAACAAATCGCATCAATTTCTGTAAATTTGCATTTAGTAAAAAAATCTCGCATCTCCTGCATGATTTTCTCATCATAATCTATCCCTCTGGTGTCTCCGAACCCCGGAGTGTCAATGAAGGTTATGGAGTACGGGATTCGGAAGTCATCTTCATGGTGGATCTGGTACATGGTGACACTCAATGTTTGGCTGTGGGCTTGACTCTTCCCACTACTCTCCTCAATTAGCTGGATCCGTTGATCATCCTTCCACTCCACACCAAAGATGAAGTTGATCATAGAATTAATCAGGGTTGTTTTGCCAGATCCGGTTTCACCGACCATCATGATCACTTTGTTCTGCAGCTTCAAATCCTCCATTTTCATCCTGTAAATAGTCAGAGGTCCAACCTTCTCTGTGCTGCTTGGGTATTTTGTTAGTTTCTCCAGTAGAGACCCTTTACGATCTTCTACCATAGAAAGGCCGCGTTCAGCATCTGTAAAATCAACATACACACAGTTATTGATATCTTTAGATGATCACTATAACAATTCTCCAAACCCTGGATATCTTACAAGGGCAAAACCAGACAAATGATGGTGAGGTGGGCCAAGCCCTATCATCTTCTATACCCGGTTTTACCGAATAAGCAAAAACAAGCTCTTAAACCTATTTTCTTGTCACAAACATCTATAGGTCAGCAGAAGAGCAGAATGTCGGGTCACCTGAGGCCAGGTGACAGTTGCGCTCTGTAGGAGTCAGGAGTGCAGCGCTAAGGTAGTGGACTGCTGCGGATGGAACTCTGGGAGGTTCAGGAAGGCAAATCCACTGGAGCACCAACACAGATCCCACTGGGAGCTAGGGCGCGGAGTCTAAGAACCAGCAGGTGTTCACCAGAGCCTCTAGGTGGTGAGGGTGGACTGGCTCCAGTTTGTGGCCCCCAGGGTCTCCCAGATCACGCTCACAGTAGACTACAGGAGAAAGAGGAAGGAAGTAGCAGCCCGGAACAACAAGGATATTTGGGAGATTAGCCAAAAGGTCAGGGCAACAAGCAGATAGGGATAGTCGAAGAACATGCCAAAGGTCGGGGTATGAAGCAGACGAGGACAGTCAAGAACAAGCCAAAGTCGGTAAATGGGATCAGACATAGGACACAGAGCAATGAGCACACAGGAGCCAAAACACACAATATTGATCAGCACGGCTGGCTTGCAGTGCACAGGTTAATATAGAGTTCCCTGATAGGGCCTGGGGTGGAGCCATGCTAAGAGGAGAGATTACTTAAGCAGCCAATTTAGAGTGGCTGGCCTCTTAATCTGAGCACATCGAGAGGTATGTCTTAACTGTTTGTGAGGGGAGCCTCTATTCTCTTCATATCCACAGTTCCTGGACAGATGACTATATCGTCCACACCGCCAGCCCTTCCGATTTTCTTTGGGTTTGAGGTCGCATAATGTGTTCTCCCTCCGGAAACCAGAGCCAGGTACTGCTTAACCTCATCCATTTCTTACTGCATAGAGGCAAAGGACCGTCAGCTAATGTAAAGCTACCACTCAGAAAAATGAGTTCCACATCCTTACCACCCTAACAATGAAAAACTCCCAATGCAGCTTAAAGGGGTTGTAAAGGTAAATGTTTTTTCACCTTAATGAATCCTATGCATTAGGGTGATAAAATATCCAACAATACTGATCCCCTCAAGCCCCCGTTTTACTTACCTGACCCTTCGAAAGTCCCGCTCTCGCCCCATCATCCTCCTCGTTTCTAAGCCTGGCCGTTGATTGGCTACACTGGATGGATTGAAAGCAGCGTAGCCAGATAGCCCTCAACACACAACGAGACAAGACTTGTTTGTGTGCTGAACATGGAGTGTTTAATAGAACCAAGAATACAGCCTTATATACAGTTTAAAGAGGTAACCAGAACATAAATTAACATGAGCTAATAAACTAATCATTTACCCAGACAAGGTGACTCCAAAATATGACCTTTCAGGGTAGACATCCCGTCTCCTTTCACCTGCTATACAATACACATTATCATAAGTGTAAACACAGGACATCTTCATACAATAGCAGGGTCAATTAGCACAGAGAACAAAGATGGCTGGAAGCGAGGACATTAGCATCTATGAATGAGTCACTCTTACAACCAACTCTTTCAGTTTAGAATCAACAACCAGAAAATAGTTCTCACAGATATCCTGGAATATATTGTGGATAATAATTACATAATAATCCCCTATTAAGTAGTCCAAGATATAATTTCTCAGTCATTCTACGCCCCTGGTGGACATAGGATGATTTTAGACATAAGAGGGCCCGAGTCTGTCACACCTGTCTAATACAGGTATTTGCTCTGACTTCCGGCAAAAGAGCGTCACAGAATCTGCAGCGAACTACGCAATGTCCGGCCTCTCCTCTATCCCCCCCCACTGTCTTCTGGGAGACACACAGGTCCCAGAAGTTTGCAGGGACCATTCAGAACAGACAGTGTGACTCATGCATGCACAGTAGGAAAACAGGCTGTGAAGCCACAAAGGCTTCACAGCCTGATTTCTTTACTGAAGATGCCGGTGCCTCTACCCAGGAGCCGAGGTGAGGGCATCGCGGGCGCCCTGGATTGGTAAGTGTCCTAATTTTAAAAGTCAGCAGCTGCAGTATTTGTTTGCTGACTTTAATATTTCTTTATTTTTTTGCAGGCATAATAATACCGCTTTAAAGATCCTGCATACACCCTTCTGGGTTACCACCATGGTGGCTCAATCGTCCACCTGCTCTCTGGCCACTGCCTCCACCACAATATCAGTCAGGTTGGGTTGGCACCTTACTCGTTCTTGTAGGGCCCTACGTACAGGCCCAGCAGCCACCCCACCTATGAACTGGTCCTGTAACAACTTGTCTGGGGCACCTATGTCGGCACAAATCTGCTGGTCTTTCTTTTCCTATCACTTCTATAGCCTCTGCAGGCTCACAAAAAAATGAGGTTCTCGCCCTATGAAGAACCAGTATCTCAGTTCAGTTCGGTCGGTGAGATATTCCCTCCCTAGAGGCCTTCCAGTATAGTGACTATTTGGGCCAGAGTAGACCTTTCCCCCTTGGGCAAAACCATTATGGTCACTGGCTGAAGAAGGAACCAATGAGCTGTTCCGAAACGCATCCCGCCTCTTTGACACACTTACTGTCTACTTCCTGTTTGTGTTCCATGCTGGTTTTTGTCTCGCTTCCTCTGACATCATCCCCAGGCTCCAGCACTATTGTGTTCCCTGAACATTCACAGCACAAGTTGGCTGTTATCTCGTGGACTTCACTGGAAGCCTTACCATCACAGACTAGGACTGCCCTGCCACTGGAACATCTTCTGGATGCTCTTACCTGCTACATGCCTGTTTCATCCACCATCTTCTAAGCGTTTTTAACCCCTTTAGGGGATATTAAAAGTTTTATACTTACGCAATCTTTATGCCGCCTATTTTCATCTGGCTGTCCTGGGTAAGCACAGAATAGGTACATAAGTCTAATGCCGCGTACACACGAACATTATTCAAGTTTTGTCGTGATTCCTCTCAAGCCTGCCTTGCATAGACACGTTCATGAAAAAAATGCCTGAGCAAAGCGTGGTGACGGCACTATAAATGGAAAGTTCCATTCGAATTGCGCCACCCTTTGGGCTGCTTTTGCTAATTTCCCCGTCTCATGGCTTGCTTCTGAGCATGCACGTTTTTTTCCCCCTCGTTAAAGACTAGACACAACGAGAAAAAAATAGAGCAAGTTCTAAAAAACATTCGGCCATTTTTTTAGTCGAGAAAAATGCTCTGGAGACTACGCACAACCATTTTTCACAACCAATTAAAAAAATGGCATTTTCTCGTCATGAAAAATGGTCGTGTGTACGCGGCATCAAGGTTGGGTGTCGGTTGTCTAGTTTGACGCTTCTATCTGAAAGGCTAGTGTTCCCCCATAATATCAATGCATTATAAGGCTTGCTAGAGTTCCCCCATAGTAGATAATGCTTGTATGAAGATGTATCCTTGAGCTTCTAGGATTAGGTACACAGAAGCTAAGAACAACCTTGCCAAATGTTATTATGTACTGAGCAGAGAACGATAACAGAGGGAACAAGGTTTTAGCTGGTCACATAGAATATAGACTGCTATGTTTTGCACACCTTGTATAAATTGTGACGAATATTACTTGTATAACCTAATTACTTAGATATGATTGGCTAAGCCAAGGGCGTTCCTTTTCTTGTATGATTAGGTGCAAGTACGCTCCATACATCCAGAAGTCTTAAAGCCCGGGTCTAGTTGAACCACCAATCTTACACTATCTTACACCAGAAATGGTGGGACACATAAGTAGCCAGTGTGACCTCCAAGGGACGCAAACAATGTCTGAGCTGAATACAAATGACGAAGACCAGATTCTTCTCTTCATGCAATAAGAAGGTTTTATTTTCACAGATATGGAGAAGAGTTCAGACAATATGGGAGGTTCTGAGTTCTTTCATCCATCGCACAGAAGTTTTATGGTTCTTACATTTCCATGTGCCGATCAGTTGGGTGGTTACAAAATATGAAAACATAATATTCTATCATGGATACCTAGAAGGAAAATTACAAATACTAACCAAAAATACAACAATTTCAACAAGTTAACGCCCCTTTTTGCAGCTTAAGATAGAATTATATATTTTATATAATGTTTATAGATGTTTTTCCACATCAATAAAAAAAAAAGTTGTTATAACATTTTCCCATAACTGAGTGCTGTGTGTTAGATATGACCGTGTACTCTACAATATTTCTAGGTGTCTACACCACAAAACTCTTCTCTCTTATTCTGTATAATAGGCGGGAAGCTGGCTGAGCTATAAGCCGGATATAGAAGTAGCTCAGCACAGAAGTATAAAAACAAATTGTGAATATATTATTTGTCTTTCTGATACAAAGAAGCAAAAGTCCCTTTCTATAATGTCTGAAATAAAATAAATGGTTGCTTTTATATAATATATTGTATTGCCTCTCAAGTTTTACATGTGCTTGAGGGTAGAAGCCTTGCAAGTTACAAATTCTAGCTTAGCGTGCCCCCTATACCCTGATAGTCAGCGTGCCGCCATACCCTGGTAGTCAATGTGCGCCCCATACCCTGGTAGTTAGTGTGCCCCCCAACCCTGGTGGTCAGTATGTCCCCCATACCCTGGTGGTCAGTGTGCCCCCCATACCCTGGTGGTCAGTGTGCCCCCCCATACCCTGGTGGTCAGTGTGCCCTCCCATACCCTGGTGGTCAGTGTGCCCCCGTACCCTGGTGGTCAGTGTGCCCCCCATACCCTGGTGGTCAGTGTGTCTCCATACCCTGGTGGTCAGTGTGTCCCACCTTACCCTGGTGGACAGAGTGTCCCCTTACCCTGGTGGTCAATGTGCCCCTTACTTTGGTGGTCAGTGTGACCCTTAGCCTGGTGGTTGGTATGCTTTCCTTACCCTGTTGGTCAGTGCACAGGGATGGACTGGCCATAGGGACTACAGGTAGTTTCTCGGTGGGCCGATGGCTCAGTGGGCCGTTTAAAAAACATATATATATATTTTTTTAAAAGGGAGACTCTCTCAGACCCCCCCGTCTCTCAGTCCCTCCCTCTGTCTCTCAGTCCCTCCCTATGTCTCTCAGTCCCCCCCTCTATCTCTCAGTCCCCCCTCTGTCTCTCAGCCCCCCCTGTCTCTCTGTCCCCCCTTTTTTAGCCCCCTCCTCTGTCTCTCAGCCCCCTCTATCTCTCAGACCCCCCCTCTGTCTCTCAGACCCCTCCTCTGTCTCTCAGACCACCCCTCTGTCTCTCAGACCCCTCCCTCTGTCTCTCAGACCCCTCCCTCTGTCTCTAAGCTCCCTCTTCTGTCTCATTCACTCCCTGACTCTTAGGCTGCTTTCACACTGGGGCGGGCATTGACGGTAGAACACTGCTAGTTTTAGCAGAACTTTACTGTCGTTTTATTTGTACTATTCGGCGTCTAGCAGGTGCATTTAACCCCCACTAGCAGCCGAACTCAAGGTTAAATGCGCCCATGTAGCGCTGCTGCCGAAATGCTTTGCAGGTGCTTAAGCGGCCGGTGGGCGTGATTTTTGGGGGGTAGCATTTTATTGAATTAAAGTGGGCCGGTCTGGATGAAGTCCAGGGCCAAATTTTTGTCCCAGTCCAGCCCTGTCAGTGCACCCCCTTACACTTGTGACACAGAGGTTGCAGTGCCAAATGTTTCCCCGCACCTCCATCCCTGCAGCTTGTCTCTCCTTATCACACACTGATGATTTTCCCGCATTTTTCTGCGGTGTGAGAGTAGCTGGCGGGGATCACTTTCCCCCTGCTGTCAGTGTATGTGTTCCCGTACTCTTTATCTACAGCCTCTGTGCCCATCTATTGGGGTGAAGCAGCCCTCTGCAGAGACTGTGCCCGCAGTTACTGTCACCCTGCGGCCCTGCAGGGGGAAAGTGGTCACCATCAGCTCTTTACACTGTAAATGCTGTCAGGCCTTCACCCAGCAGGAGGAAAGCCATGACCTGGTCGATAAAACACCTCAACTGTGCTGCTAAAATCACTAGAAGAAGCAACTGATTGCTAAACAAATGAAATATAAAATAAGGTATACAGATAGCGTGCAGCAGAATATTGCCGTGGTTGGTGGTATGTGATTGGCACAATTTATGACTGTGTGACATTGATCGCCTCTGCATGGTACTTGTGTATCTTACTCCATGGCTGGCGGCCATATTGTGGATGACTTTGTAAGTCATTGTTCGTATTTTGAATTTCATTTGTTGGGTGAGCAGAAGCCAATGGAGGAGGAGAGGAGTGGTGACCGTGGCAAATGACACGCTAAATCTGGAAGCAGGTGACGGTGGCAAGTGACACACTAAATCTGGAGGCAGGTGACGGTGGCAAATGACACGCGAAATCTGGAGGCAGGTGACGGTGGCAAGTGACACACTGAATCTGGAGGCAGGTGACAGTGGCAAGTGACACACTGAATCTGGTGGCAGGTGTAACGCCACCTGCGTTACTTTTGGTAGAACGAGCGCAGCTGTACATTGTATTGACAGCCGCGCTCCGTTCTACATCTCGTCCGCGTCACTTCCGGTGCGCGGACGTCTGCGCTCCACGCTGGAACGCGGAAGTGCGACCCGCACAATCTCGCGTTCCAGGCGCGCTATTTAAATCCCCTGATGTGGCGGCAGGGTGTTCGTTTATTCCTGTTGGACGCCTGCCGCCACCAGGGACCCGGACACCAACCCCCAGAGACCCAGGTCTCCCAGTACCTGCTCCTTGGCATTCTGCCACAACCTCAGCACCAGCCAGCCTGTACCCACATCACCTGTTCCAACCTGCCTGGACCCACACATGCTTATACGGACCTCAACACCCTGAAGGAAGGATTCCAATCATCTACACTCCAGTACCGCAAGTACCCCATGTGGCTAATACTGCCTTGCTAAGTTTTACCTATAATGCAGTATCTTTAGGACTGTGATCTTTCTGTGTGCGCTGTTATCTATTGGTGTAAGCTATATCACCATAAGGACTGCAGGCTGCCCTTACTGTTTATGTACAGATCTATTCCTGTAGCAATCCACACACCATCCTAGCCTCCTTCAGACCATACATTACACTGCTTCGCTCCCTATATATATATGTTGCTTATATAAGTACCCCAGTATAAAGGTTGTATCTCTTTGGAGGCTGTGATGAACAAGACCCCATGATCTCTGTGTTTCTATAGAGTAACTGGTGGCTCTGACCTGAGTAACCTCCGCAGCTGAGATCCAGACCACTATCTAGTGTCCCAATATCTCGCAGGGTCATAACATAATAAACGAACCCCTAAAAGGAAAATGGATCCAGCGGAGCTTGCAAACCATTTGGTTGGACTTTCACAAAGGGTAGATACCCTTACCAACTCCTTAGCTGAGTTACGATTAGAGAATGACGCTCTTCGCGAGCAAAATTTAGCCAGAGAGAGACCTGAACCCAAAGTATGCCCTCCAGAAACTTTCTCTGGGGATAGAAAACTTTATCGACAGTTCGTAAGTTCGTGTCGACTAATGTTTGAGTTACGGCCCCGCACCTACTTCTCCGATAGGGTCAAAATCCTCACACTAGTCTCTTACCTTAGGGGTGAACCTAGAGTCTGGGCTGACTCTTACCTAGAAGAACATGGAGAGCTCCTGGGTGCTTTTGAGACCTTTCTGGAGGAGATGTCCCAGCTTTATGAGGATTCAAACAAACAGCTAACTGCTGAGAACTCAATTAGGAATCTCAAGCAGGGAAGAAGACCCGTCGAAGACTACATAACAGAATTTAAATGTTGGTGCAGAGAGACCCAGTGGTCAGATGTTGCCCTACGGAACCAATTCCGGTTAGGCCTAACGGAAGTAATGAAAGATGAGATTGCCCGCGTCGAGCTCCCTGCATCTTTAGAGGATCTTATGCAGCTTTCTGTTGCTATTGACCGACGCATTCGTGAAAGGAAAGCGGAACGTGCTGTCACCTTTCCACTTACTCCGTTCAAGAGAGCCAGGTCTCCACCCAAAGATGTTCCAATGGAGCTTGGAGCAATCAAGGGACCTTTATCTTCTGCTGAAAAACAGCGCCGCCGAGCTCAAAACCTATGCCTGTATTGCTCAGCTCCTGATCATATTGTCTCCTACTGCCCCCTTCTAAAGAGAAATTCTGAAGGTAAAGATGTCCACATTAATAAGCTCAATACCTCTGGTTCTATCTCTAATCAATACATCTTTATTGCCCTTACATTACAGTGGGAACAAAGAAGGATTACCCTTGACGCTATGGTCGACAGCGGAGCCTGTGGGAATTTCATAGACTCAAAAATTGTAGATTCCAATAAAATCCCCTGTGTGTTAAAGCAATTTCCTGTGTCACTCACTTTTATTGATGGCTCTTCATCCCTTTCTGGTCCGGTTTCTCTTCAAACCTCCCCCCTTTTGGTTACTAATAGTTCAGGTCATACGGAGACCCTTGTTTTTGACATAATCTCGTCATCTATATTCCCAATTGTTCTAGGTCTACCATGGCTTTGTCTACACCAGCCCACTTTTCAATGGGCAACCAGTTCGCTAACACTGCAGTCCAAATTTTGTAAGGAGACTTGTTACTCCAATTACTATATCTCTTTCACGGAGTCTCACCAGGCTCAACTCCCAGTACACCTACTTGACTTCACGGATGTCTTCAGTAAGACTAACGCAGATAGACTTCCTCCAAACCGCATTTATGACTGTCCAATAGATCTCATTCCCGACAAACCCATCCCGACTGCGCGTATTTACCCGTTGTCGCAACCGGAGCTTGCACATCTCAAGATTTACCTGGACGAGAATCTCAAGAAAGGATTTATTAGACCTTCCACCTCTCCAGCAAGTGCTGCAATGTTTTTTGTTAAAAATAAAGATGGTTCACTCCGACCAATAATAGATTACAGATCTCTTAACAATATCACTGTGAAGAATAGATATCCTTTACCACTAATCCCAGAGCTAATTGAGCGTCTTCAGACATCCAAAATTTTCACTAAGTTAGATCTTAGAGGTGCCTATAATTTGATAAGAATTCGCCCAGGAGATGAATGGAAGACTGCCTTCAAAACTCGCTATGGACTATTCGAATACACTGTGATGCCATTTGGCTTATGTAACGCCCCAGCCACGTTCCAGTGGTTCATTAATGATATCTTCCGAGATTTACTTGACATTTGTGTCGTAATCTATTTGGATGACATCTTCATCTATTCTGACACCCCTGAGGAACACGCCAAACACGTGCGCTGGGTTCTGACTAGACTCAGAACACACTCCTTGTATGCAAAGCTTGAGAAGTGTGTTTTCAGTCAATCCAGCATCTCTTTTCTTGGGTATCTAATTACCCCAAAGGGCATTCAAATGGACTCTTCCAAGGTAGACTGCATTCTTTCCTGGCCGATACCGCATACAAGGAAGGCTTTACAAAGATTCCTTGGGTTTTCAAATTATTACAGGAAGTTCATTAAGAACTTTTCCGCTATTGTGAAACCACTCAGTAGTTTAACTAGCACAAAGACTCCTTTCTCCTGGTCAAGAGATGCTCAGAAATCTTTCGAGATGCTCAAGGAAAGTTACACCTCAGCTCCCATCCTCCAACTTCCCAATCCACTTTTCCACTTCACACTCGAAGTGGATGCCTCACATTACGCTCTAGGTGCTGTTCTCTCCCAGCAACCAACCCTATCCGAGCCTCTGCATCCTGTAGCTTTCTATTCCAGGACTCTATCTACAGCAGAAAAGAATTATCCCATTGGAGAAAAAGAGCTCCTTGCAATCAAGGATGCCCTCAGTAATTGGAGACATCTATTGGAAGGTTCCACCCACCCAATCACCATCCTTACAGACCATCGCAATCTGCAACACTTGAGGGCCTGTAAAACACTGTCTGCTCGTCAAGTTAGGTGGAGTTTGTTCTTCGACAGATTCGACTTTGTCATCTCCTACCGCCCCGGTTCTCAAAACCTTAAGGCGGACTCCCTTTCACGTATCTATGAAGACCAGACCACGGAAGAACCTCCCCAATCTATTATCCCTTCCAACCGCTTTGTTGGAGTTTCTGCTTCTTTTAAGCATTTACTTACTCAGAGCTATGTTGAAGAGAGTACGCAATTACCTAAAGGTCTCACCAGACACTCTGACGGTCTTTATACCTTCAATAACAAGATTTATGTACCACCTCAATTACAACTCGTGCTTCTTAAACAACTACATGATGCCCCTTTAGCAGGTCACCTTGGCATCAGTAAGACCATCCACCTAGTTAAACGTGATTACTGGTGGCCCCACTTGTCAAAGACAATCCATGATTACATTAATTCCTGTGTTACTTGTGCTACTAACAAACACTCAAGAAAACCTCCCTTCGGCCTCCTGTCTTCTATTCCAATTCCTAACAGACCATGGGATGTCATTTCAATGGACTTCATAGTCGATCTTCCCCGTTCCGAGGGGGCTAACACCATCATGGTTACAGTTGACGTCTTAACGAAGATGGCCCACTTCATCCCTTTAAAGAAATTACCCACATCTCTTGAAACAGCAAAAGCTTTCATACTTCACGTTCTTAAGCTCCATGGCTTACCCTCTCAGATCATCACTGACCGTGGTTCTCAATTTGTATCCAGGTTCTGGAAAGCCCTATGTCAAAACTTAAAGATTAATCATAAAATGTCCACCGCTTACCACCCACAAACAAATGGACAAACTGAACGTGTCAACCAGACACTTGAACAATATCTTCGTTGTTACTGTACCCATCTACAGGATGACTGGTTCCATCTACTTCCCTACGCCGAATTCGCATATAATAATGCCAGGAGTTCTTCCTCTCATCTCTCACCATTTTATGCCAACTATGGATTTCATCCTAACAGCTTACCATCCTCTTTTCCCACAAATAATGTTCCCTCTGTGGATAATTACCTGACCACCTTGAAAAAGAACCTGAGTATTCTTCGTTCCAACCTTGAAACTGCCCAGCAGAAACAAAAAAAATATTATGATTCTCATAGGACAAAACCTCCTATTTACAAAGTTGGCGATATGGTTTGGCTTTCCACTCGGAATTTACGCCTTAAGATTCCTTCAAAAAAACTTGGTCGTCAATTTGCTGGACCCTTCCCAATCTCTCATGTAATTAACAAAAATGCTGTTAGGTTACTCCTGCCTCCAGATTGGAAGATACATCCCTCTTTTCATGTCTCACTTATCAAACCTTTCACACCAAACCCGTTCCCTAATAGAGATCCTCACCCCCCTCCTCCTATAGAGGTTTTGGGTGAGACAGAGTATGAGGTTGAGAGAATTCTGGATTCCAAAAAGAAAGGTTCTACCATTCAATATCTAATTCGCTGGAAAGGATATAGTCATCTTGATGATTCCTGGGAAGATTCCTCACACATTCATGCTCCCCGACTCATTAAACAGTTTCATCACAAACATCCTGATCGACCAGCTCCTATTGGGTACTCTGTTGGTACCCCCTTGAGGAGGGGAGTATGTAACGCCACCTGCGTTACTTTTGGTAGAACGAGCACAGCTGTACATTGTATTGACAGCCGCGCTCCGTTCTACATCTCGTCCGCGTCACTTCCGGTGCGCGGACGTCTGCGCTCCACGCTGGAACGCGGAAGTGCGACCCGCACAATCTCGCGTTCCAGGCGCGCTATTTAAATCCCCTGATGTGGCGGCAGGGTGTTCGTTTATTCCTGTTGGATGCCTGCCGCCACCAGGGACCCGGACACCAACCCCCAGAGACCCAGGTCTCCCAGTACCTGCTCCTTGGCATTCTGCCACAACCTCAGCACCAGCCAGCCTGTACCCACATCACCTGTTCCAACCTGCCTGGACCCACACATGCTTATACGGACCTCAACACCCTGAAGGAAGGATTCCAATCATCTACACTCCAGTACCGCAAGTACCCCATGTGGCTAATACTGCCTTGCTAAGTTTTACCTATAATGCAGTATCTTTAGGACTGTGATCTTTGTGTGCGCTGTTATCTATTGGTGTAAGCTATATCACCATAAGGACTGCAGGCTGCCCTTACTGTTTATGTACAGATCTATTCCTGTAGCAATCCACACACCATCCTAGCCTCCTTCAGACCATACATTACACTGCTTCGCTCCCTATATATATATGTTGCTTATATAAGTACCCCAGTATAAAGGTTGTATCTCTTTGGAGGCTGTGATGAACAAGACCCCATGATCTCTGTGTTTCTATAGAGTAACTGGTGGCTCTGACCTGAGTAACCTCCGCAGCTGAGATCCAGACCACTATCTAGTGTCCCAATATCTCGCAGGGTCATAACAGCAGGTGACGGTGGCAAATGAAACGCTAAATCTGGTGGCAGGTGACGGTGGCAAATGACACGCTAAATCTGGAGGCAGGTGACGGTGGCAAGTGACACACTGAATCTGGAGGCAGGTGACAGTGGCAAGTGACACACTGAATCTGGTGGCAGGTGACGGTGGCAAATGACACGCTAAATCTGGTGGCAGGTGACGGTGGCAAATGACACACTGAATCTGGTGGCAGGTGACGGTGGCAAATGACACGCTTAATCTGGTGGCAGATGACAGTGGCAAGTGACACACTGAATCTGGTGGCAGGTGATGGTGGCAACTGGCAAGTGACACGCTAAATCTGGAGGCAGGTGATGGTGGCAAGTGACACACTGAATCTGGTGGCAGGTGACGGTGGCAAATGACACGCTAAATCTGGAGGCAGGTGACCGTGGCAAATGACACGCTAAATCTGGAGGCAGGTGACAGTGGCAAGTGACACGCTAAATCTGGAGGCAGGTGACGGTGGCAAATGACACGCTAAATCTGGAGGCAGGTGGGTGACAGTGGCAAGTGACATGCTGAATCTGGTGGAAGGGGACAGTAGCAAGTGACACGCTGTAAAGTAGGAATATTGGACTTTCATTCTTGAGAGTAGGTGCGTAATTTGGGGCAGGCTTGTAGGGGCCCCATAGATTTACTTTGCCCAGGGGCCCATGATGCTATTAAGATGGCCCTGGAAGATACTGAATGGGGACCAGTGGAAAGATTGGCGGAGAGGGCTGGAAGATACTGAATGGAGACCAATAGAGGGATTGGTGGAGAGGGGTGGAAGATACTGAGAGGAGACCAATGGAGGGATTGGCGGAGAGGGGTGGAAGATATCAAATGGAGGGATTGGCGGAGAGGGGTGGAAGATACTGAGAGGAGACCAATGGAGGGATTGGCGGAGAGGGGTGGAAGATATCAAATGGAGACCAATGGAGGGATTGGTGGAGAAGGGTGGAAGATACTGAATGGAAACCAATTGAGGGTTTGGCGGATAGGGGTGGAAGATACTGAATGGAGACCAGTGGAGGGATTGGCAGAGAGGGGTGGAAGATGCTGATTGGAGACCAATGAAGGGATTGGGGGAGAGGGGTGGAAGATACCGAATGGAGACCAATGAAGGGATTGGGGGAGAGGGGTAGAAGATACTGAATGGAGACAAGTGGAGGGATTGGCGGAGAGCGGTGGAAGATACTGATTGGAGACCAATGAAGGGATTGGGGGAGAGGGGTGGAAGATACCGAATGGAGACCAATGAAGGGATTGGGGGAGAGGGGCAGAAGATACTGAATGGAGACAAGTGGAGGGATTGGCGGAGAGGGGTGGAGGACACTGAATGGAGACCAGTGGAGGGATTGGTGGAGAGGGGTGGAGGACACTGAGCGGTTGGTAAGGTGGATGAGTCTGGCAGCAGCATTCATGATGGACTGAATACTTGGATTATCCAAATGATGAGAAATTATCTTCTAGACACAACAATGCTTTCCTTTCAAACTCGGATATAACTGTTCTTTAGTGATTGAAGAACATCAGATACAATTTCATTGGCTCCAACACCGCGATAGCAGGAAGTTCTATAATTACTGAAATTCCAAATGGGCCTTTCTATGTAGTCACTAATTATCACATACTCTATGGTATGGACGGGTGAAAAAGGAAAACAGCGAGTAGCCTGAGGCACACAGGGGTAATGTTCTCTATCATATATAACAATGGGTGAGATGGGAGGCATTGGAGAACTGCTTAATCAAACAAAATCATAATTGGGACCAACAAGATTTACGATGGCACCTTGTTTTTCAGTTTTGCCAGACTGAATTTCACAGATAAGTTCAAATTTTTTAATGTTTTCTTCCATTATGTTAATTCTCCCCAAAAATCCATCCTTTCCTTCCCGCTTCTCTTTTTCGATGAGCAGCTTCATGTAATCCACAGTAGACATCGGGTTTGGCTTTAGGGCGATCTCCTGGAGAAGTTTGAGGATCTCGCCAATCTCCTCAGTAAGTTCCAGTAACTCGCCCTCTTTCTCCGTAATGTCTTCCTTTATCGCTGAGAGAACATCTTCCAGACTCATCACCTTCTTCTTCGCTTTTTCATATTTTTCTTTAATATCAAAATACGTTTCCTTCCTGGTTACATTAAATTTTTCCCAGTAAGCCTTTTCTAAAAAGTGTCTTTTGGTGCCATGTTTACACCCACGACAAATTCCCTTCCAATTAAAAGATCCACAGAAATAAATCAGGAAGTCGGCATCCGCAGTGCAGTTTTGGTGACATGTAGACATGCAATTCTGGCAGTTGACTGAGTATTTGGATGAGATTACGTTTCTTTTTACAGTTTCCGTCACGTCATACTCAAAATTCTCGTTCTTTTTAACCTCCTCCTTGTTTTCTATCAGAGCTTTCTCGTTTTGCTCCAGCTCATGTTGTTTCCCGGTCACCTCCACAAATTTTTTGCCAAGTCCATCCAAAGTCACCTCCAAAGCATTTCTTTTTGCTAGAACTTTCTTTGTTAAAGTTAAATCTTTACTGGCTAATCCAGGCAAATATTGTAAAAAAAACTCCCCAATGCTTTCCATTCCCACCTCCCACTGCATCTCCTGAGCCTTGTAGGCGCGTTTGCCAACTTCACCAGGGCGGTTATTAGCGTACAGCATGCTGTTATTGACCATAAAATACACAGGTTTTCCATCTTCAGATTTCGCGCAGGGAACCTCAGCCTCAGTAATTGCTGAGAGAACATTTGGTTCCTGGAAATCAGCGAAGGTTGTGAAGAAGACTATATTATCCTTGATGTCTTTCCCAAAAATGGATAAAATGTTGTCATAGACGTAAACCTGGGTTGGAGTTAACCGAGCCAAAGATGACTGAACCACAAAACAAATCGCATCAATTTCTGAGAATTTGCATTTTAAAAAAAATTCTCGTATCTTCTTCATGATTTTCTCATCATAATCTATCCCTCTGGTGTCTCCGAACCCCGGAGTGTCAATGATGGTTATGGAGTACGGGATCCGGAAGTCATCTTCATGGTGGATCTGATAGATGGCAACACCCAATGTTTGGCTGTGGGCTTGACTCCTCCCACTACTCTCCTCAATTAGCTGGATCCGGTGATCATCCTTCCACTCCATACCAAAGATGCAGTTGATCATAGAATTAATCAGGGTTGTTTTGCCAGATCCGGTTTCACCGACCATCATGATCACTTTGTTTTTCTTATTGAGTTCCAACATTTGCTGATGCTCCACATCCTTCATTTTCATCCTGTAAATAGTCAGAGGTCCAACCTTCTCTGTGCAGCTCAGATATTTGTTGAGTTTCTCCAGTAGAGACCTTTTACGATCTTCTACCATAGAAAGGCCGGGTTCAGTTCCTACAAAATCCACATACACACAGTTATTAATTTCTTTATATGATCACTGTAACCAGTCACCAAACACTGAATATCATACAAGGGCACAAGTGGACAAGTTATGGTGAGGTGGGCTAAGCCCTATCAGGTCCTACTGTTTTACCAAATAAGCAAAAACAACCTATTTCCTTTTCACAAACACCTATAGGACAGCGGAAGCAACAAAGTTGCAACATTATATTTTTTTAATGTTCTCAAAAACAAACAAACAATGAATACATTACTGTACCCGCTGTGGGTTGCTGTTAAATATATCCCAGGGCACTCCATGAATTAAAGAGGAGCTCCAGCCCCCCCCCCCCCAATTTTTTTTTAAAAAGAAGCCAGCAGCTACAAATACTGTAGCTGCTGACTTTTAATATTAGGGTACTTACCTGTCCCGGCTTCTTCTCTGCCTTTTGGGTAAGATCAAGTGTAGTATCTGTTCTTCGGTACTAGGGATGGGCCCGATGTTCGAAACAAACGTAATTTCGACTCGAACATCAGGTGTTCAGCTGAATACCGAACATTATGGGGCGTTCGCAGCAAATTAGACCGCTGTGGAACGCCCCATAATGCACTGCGAGAGCGCAGTGCATTGTCGTCTACACCTGACCTGCATGCTTTGGCCAATCACCTTGCGCTCTGCTGCAAGAGCCATGATTGGTCAAATGGGGGGTGCCGTATATAGTGTTATCAGAGAACGTACACGCGGTTGGGATTTCCAATGGGAAAAGTCAGATGGAATTTTCTCATCGGATATTCGGACTGTGTGTGTGCCCCATCTGACTTTTTCTGTCAGAAATTCAGGCGGACTTGGAAAGAGGACATGTTCTCTTTTTTTCCTACTGAATTTTTTTTTATCGGAAATTACGTTCATCTGTATGGAATTCCGACAGAGAAAAAAACATGCATGCTTGGAAACAATTCAACACATGCTTGGGAGCACTGAACTTTATTTTTCTAGGCTTGTCGTAGTGTTGTACGTCACCGAGTTTTTGACGATCGGAACTTGATGTGTCGTGTGTATGCAAGATAGCTTGAGTGGAATTGGAACCCGTTGGAGTTTATTCCAACTGAAAAAACGGTCGTGTGTACAGGGCATGACAGGAGTGAATTTCCCTTCCTAGGACTTCCTGTTGTCTCCCTGTAAGTCGGCTGTTTGTAACTAGGGGACCGCATGTATACAGTATCTCACAAAAGTGAGTACACCCCCCACATTTGTGTAAATCTTTTCATGTGACAAAACTGAAGAAATGACACTTTGTATCTAAAATGTTGTGTAGTGAGTGTACAGCTTGTATAACAGTGTACAACTCAACACACAGCCATTAATGTCTAAACCGCTGGCAACAAAAGTGAGTACACCCCTAAGTGAAAATGTCTAAATTTGGCCCAATGTGTCAATATTTTGTGTGGCCGCCATTATTTTCCCAGCACTGCTCTTGGGCATGGAGGTCACCAGAGCTTCACAGGTTCCCACTGGAGTCCTCTTCCCCTCCTCCATGATGACATCATGGAGCTGGTGGACGTTAGAGACCTTGCGCCAGGGGCGGACTGACCATTCAGGCACTCGGCACTGCCCAAGGGCCCCATGCCACTTAGGGCAGCACAGTGGTGTAGTGAGTAGCACTTTTGCCTAGCAGCAAAAGGGTCGCTGGTTCGAATCCCGACCATGACACCATCTGCCTGGAGTTTGCATATTCTCCCTGTGTCTGCATGCGTTTCCTCCGGGTACTCTGGTTTCTTCCCACAGTCCAAAGACATGCTGGTAGATTAATTGGACCCTATCCAAATTGGCCCAGTATATATGTGTGTATGACTGTGTGTCCCAAGCATGTCAAGATCCTACAGGGTAAAATGACCGCACCAGCCAAGCAGACACTGGCTGGAAAAAGTGCCCAGAGGCGATTCAGTTCGCATGTGTAGCGTTATACAAGTCATTCATTCATTCAGGGGGCCCCATCAGGGTTGGCAGGTTCAGTAAAACCAGGGACAGTATGTAAATATCTGTGTGTCCTAAACCGCCATGCTTTTTATGTGAAAATCCTGAGATTTTAGCTGCCCCGCCTCTGCACTGCCTCCTGGCATGGTGGGCAGCTGTAAGCCGGGGGCCCCATAATCTTCTATTGCCCGGGGGCCCCATGAGTTGTCAATCCTCCCCTGCCTTGTGCTCCTCCACCTTCCGTTCGAGGATGTCCCACAGATGATGATCAATAGGGTTTAGGTCTGGAGACATGCTTGGCCAGTCCATCACCTTTACCCTCAGCTTCTTTAGCAAGACAGTGGTCATCTTGGAGGTGTGTTTGGTATCATGTCAGGGCTGGGCTCAGCCCTTACTTCTCTGATCTGGCCGCTCAGCTGTCGACTAATTGCCAGCTCCTATCCCTCCACAGTGACTCACCTGTTGATGATCTATCCTGCCTACTTAAAGCCACCCAACACACTTCATCTTCACCTTTGTCATCACCACAGAGCCTTTCTCCTGCGTTCCTCTCGTGAGGGATTAGCTCGGTAGCGGGTGTGTGTGACCCCCTGGATGGGTTCACTACACGCTGAACTGTACAAAAAGGCAGTTGAGGATGGTTGAAAACAAATAATATGGTTTATTTTTCCATATTGCTGGATACAAGTGCAAGCATCAAAACGGCATAAATAAAACAAAACATAAAAAAAAATAAACCCTTGCCACTTGGGGCGTCTACCTTCCCAACACAGGAACCTACCTATGGAGTATGGCACAGCCTACTGCTGGGCAGACACTGCTGGTCCTACAGCAGAAAACAACAAAAAAATCTCTTTGATATTTATCACACAGAAATATCCATCAGCACCCATGGCTTTTTTTCTGGGGGAACTTGGGGGAACTCAGTTCCACCACCTTTGGCTCAGACCCTTTGGTGCCCGCTCACCACAATCACTTGTGAACGCAGAAGTCTGGTTTCTGTGTTTACAAGTGACTGCTTTGTAACCCCCTGAACTCTGCACACTGTATGTAATGCAATTCTGGTATTTAATGCCCCTTTAAGACCCTTCTACTGTTTGTGAAATCTGAACGGGTCGTGGTTGAGTTCCTGCACCTATTTTCTGAGAAAAAAAGCTCTGTCAGCACCACACCTCTTCAGTAGAGTTTGTGACTGCTCCTTCACTCACAAAGCCTCAGGATGCAGCAATCAGTCGTCATCCTTAGGCTGTCTTTATAGGGGCTTTAATTGCTTTATTCTGAACAGCTGAAGCCTTCCAAGGCCCTAAAGCTCTCTGGCCATTTTCTGCAGCCGACGCCCAATAGTAGTTGGTGTATTGTCTAAACAAGGCAGAAAAGTTCCTCCCGTCTGTGACAACACACACAGATTTACCTGACTTCCTGTCACATACACCCCCCCTCTCGTTTCAACCCTAGGGTTGGGACACAGGTTGCCAGGCACGCATGCACTCAGGACAAACCATCTGCATTCCCCATTTTAACACCTGGGTGATGCGTTACGACAAAACTAAATTCCTGAAGGGCCAGGAACCACCTATTTATTCTCCTATTGATCTTCAAATTTCGGCTGAGGTACATAAGAGGGTGTTCCTTGCTCTGTAATAAACTCATTTTCAGTTATAAACCATGCAAAACCTTAATTGGTTTTTCAATGGACACAAAGGTTTCCCTCAATAGCTCAATCCCTGAAGAACTCAGCGAGTCATAACCAACACCAAGAGCTGACAACACTGTGCTCTGCCATGGATCATCCATGTGGATGCCTTCTTTAGATGTAAACACACTAAGGGCCAGATTCTCAGAGGCGTTACGACGGAGTATCTCAGATACCCCGTCTTATCGCCTTTTTTTTTGTCTCATATCTATGCGCGTGATGCTTAGCATCACTTTTGCATAGATACGCTTCTACATCCGACAAGTGTAAAACCATTAGGCCGTGTACACACGACCGAGATTCTCGCTGGAAACCAGCGAGAACCTCGCTGGAAGCTGCATTCCAGCGAGGACCTCGGCCGTGTGTACGCCCTCGGCGAGCTTCCCGTCGGGAAGCCCGTCGAGCAGAAATAGAGAGCACGCTCTGTATTTGCTTGTCAGCCCGCCTGGAAGAATGGCTGGTTGCCATTCCCGACGGGCGGGTCGCCGATTTCGACGGCCGGCAGGGAACCTCGACGGGCGGAACGATGTGTTCTGCCCGTCGAGGTTCTCTGCCGTGTGTACACGGCCTTACACTTGCGGATCGTAGTTGTAATGACAACTCCGGCCACTAGGTGGCCTTTACGTTGTTTTCGCATTTGCATATGCAAATGAGGTAGTACGCCGATTCTCGATCGCTTTTACGCCGCCCCGTCGTCGCGTATGTCGTTTACGAACTCGTAAGGTTATCCCAGCTTCTATGTGGAGTAACCTTACGAAGTTCCGTCGGATGCCGTCGGGTGCCGTCGAATGCCATGTTAAGTATGGCGTCGGGTCAGCGTCGGCTTTTTCCGTCGCTTACGTCGTTTTACTAACTCGTTCGCGAATAGGGACTTGCGTAGTGACGCTCACGTCGTTTTGACGTCGGTTTCAACGACGCTTTCCGACGTGAGCTGGAGCATGCGCACTGGGCTTTTTCCCCGGCCGGCGCATGCTCAGTTCGTTCGACGCGGGGGCGCGCTTAATTTAAATACAAGCCGCCCCATTTGAATTGCGCGGGCTTACGCTGGGCGATTTACTCTACGCCTCCGCAAACTATGGAGCAAGTGCTTAGTGAATAAAGCACTTGCTCTAGTACGTTGCGGTGGCGTAGTGTAAATGCCTAACGCTACGCCGCCGGGGATTCTTAGAGAATCTGGCCCTAAGACTGCAATACTCCAAGGTATGGTGACACTCAAAAAAATCTGTTCTTCTATGAACTGGACTAAAGTCTGACGCAGAAGACCTCTGATAAACCGATGTACTAGGCGGTTTTTCTTCCCTTTGGTGCTCTAGACGGAAATCATTACTTGTCAATTCTGTATTTCCAAGTTTCTTACTTGATGATAGTTCAGACTAACAAGTATGGTGAAAATCTACCAAACCCAATGTAAGGTTTTCAGAAACTGAATCCTCGTCACTTTCTTGAAGCAACCGCTTACTCTGTGCATCACTTGTTTGCACATCCCTATTCTCACCAAGAACTTGACAATTGCTATCGGACACATCATTAACTGAACTAGACAACATTTCTTGTCTAGCAGATACAATCACTTTTGAAATTATGTTTATGGCTAGTTGTTCAACTATCTTTGCCTCATAGTCTCCCAAAAATGTTTTAGTATTTGTTTCTTTGAAACCATCGAACACAAATTCTCATATTCTTCATTCCTTTCAAGACATTTGGAAAAAGCATCCATTAAATTAGTACATTTAGCCTCTGACCACTTCACTGATGAAGGTTTCACAACGTTCAGAGGGCTCACCTGCCATTACAGATTCTACACTTTGAAAAATAGATTTTACTTCCCGAGGAATCTCGGTAGTCAAGTCCAAAGTATTATCCTGCGTTCTTGCTCTGACAGAACACTTTCCAAAGACTGGGTTTCACAGAATTGACATTACCTTTATATTCAAATCCGATTTCATTAACATAAAAATTAACACACTGCTCTTCAACATGCAAATAATTCACAGAGGCAAAAATAGCTTCAGTCTGGGTGCATATTTCTTGCAATTCAGATTCCTCAATGACCCCGCTCTGCTGATCATCAATTATGAGAAAGTCATGAATATATCCTGCCTTACTACATTCACAAGGCTCGGTGGATATTGGACACACTTTTTCTACATCATTTAGTGCAGTGTCAGAATTACGTTTTTCGGCTTTGGTTCCATCAAGCAACTGACTGAGAACTGAAGATGTGCAAACCCCTACTTCCTGCACTTCAGCCACTTCATTTGCCCTGAAGCGGTCAGGGATTTCACTTTCAACATTACTTCCATAAAGTTCAGCTTCATTTTCCATAAAGTCCTTCAGATTTAGCTTTCTAAGAATTGCCTCCTCATCGTAGTTATCTTCCACACATTCTTGATTATTTGTTAGTCCATTCTGAGTGTTGGCTGTTTCCGTAGGACAATCATCAACTTTAACATCTTCATGTTCCGTTTCTGCTTTGGTAATCTTGATGACACCAGGAACTCCTAACTTGGCAGAGTAGGCCCAAAGAAATTAACAGTGATCCATACAGCCCTGGCACACCATCTCATGAAACTCAATGTGCTCCGATGGAACTGCCCCTAGGTGCCGACCATGAAACCAGTCCTCACACACCACACACTGGATCATTTCATCTGGGGTCTCATCCTCAGGATCGGGGTACGGTCTCTTACATGTGCAGTACAGGCCAAAGAAATTGTCATTGTAATTATTAGCCAGGTTTTTCTTCTCTTTATCCGGATATAACTTGCACTCCAGCTGTTTAAATTTGGCATTTCCACAATCGCAGCGAAAGTTCCTCTTGGTGGAGAGCTCAAACAGGTCGTGGCCTTCATGACACTTGTATGTACAGGCCAGACATATCCCAGCAGGTTCCTCTTTATCCGGGGTGCAGGTACTGCAGGCATACAGCGCTTGTCTCTTCACACAACCCAGGGGGTAGGAGCACTTTTCGGAATCGCTCCCCACCAGCACAGCAGACGCCTCACCCTGCAGGGCGTCATCCTCCTCCTTCACTGCCATTTCCACCTTTACTTCCTCCTTCACTTCCTCCTCTTCATCTTCTGCACCACTTTCAATTTCTACAAGCTCTTCGCTGTCAGAATCATCACATGGTAGAAGATGGAAATCCTCAAGCCTGGCCTCATTTTCTTCATTTTCTCTGTTGGTGAAAGAGCCGGAACAGAGAACAACTGCTTCAGACATTAGGTCACTTTTCTGATTTTCAGCATGAGCCTTTGTACAACTAAAAGATTCTTGATTTGAACCATCATCTTGACAGACAAATTTTCCAGAGCGGAGTCCCAGCAACTCATCCATAACCCCTATCTTGGAGTCATTTGCATCAGGCTGGCTGGTGTTGGACTGTGATTGCTTAATCTTTCCTGAGCAGAGATCTAATAGTTCGCCCATATTTGCATCCAAAGCATTTTCATCCATATTGTCCATCACAAGTCTTTGCTTGGCAGAGCTGTACTTGCTCCTGTTGCGACCAACATTTAGAAAACCATGAGCATGCGTGACAACAATCTCTTAGTTGTAATCCTCATCACTCCAAAGTAAGCTTTCCATGCAAGAATCGCTGAGCGTCTCCTCATCACTTAGTCTTGTATATGGACGGCATCCATGATCGCTGCTTTTACCGGAACACGGGGCCTTATAATCACTGTTGAGCTTTGAAGGTTGTAATTTCTTTGGTGAGAGCTCCTTAGAAACCTCTATGTTCTCTTAACTACCAGACAGCTCTGACTTTGCCTTCTTTTTCTTCTTTTTTTTCTTTGACTTCAGACTCAAGAAATCTTTGATCTTTTCTCTTACTTTTTCTTTAACACTTTCAGACAGCTTGTCTGGCTTGCGATGAGACTTCTGGATTAAGTTCTCCTTGCTTTTGTCTTTTAGGGCAGGTCGGTGGGAATTTGAACTGTTTGTGGTGCGTTTTCTCTTTGAGCTTTGCTGACTGGCCTTTTCGTGAGCTAAAGAGCCTCTTGTCTGCATATGCCTCGTGACAGGACTCTGATCCTGCTCTGACCTGTCAACACCATGGAAATACTTCATATGGTAATGCAGCAATTTGGCTTTGCAAAAAGATCTGGAGCAATCCATTTTCTTGCCCTTAAACTTGTTGGGTTCCAGTTCCAAGGTAACAGCTTTGGTAGCTGGATCATCAATTTCCTTCAAAGTATTTGCTAAAGGTTCTCTACTGTATTTAGCAGAACTGTCAGACCGTCGATTCAGCTTCATAGGAGCTGCTACTGCGGGGACAGCCGGGACCTCCTCAGCATCTTCTTGTACATGGAGGGTCTTTCTCTTCTGGTTTGGTCTCATCTGGTTTGACCTCTGGAACGCCATTCACAACATTGGATTCAACAGGCTGTACAGACTCTTTTACTACTAATGGCGGCTCCTTTACTTCGGGAGTTTCAGGCTCTGCCAGGGCACACTCCTCTGGCTCCACTTCTTGTTCCTCTGGTGAAGTACTACACTCCTGTGACGATTCTATAGCATTATGGTCCTCTGGATTCTCAATCAGAGAGGGCTTGCTATCCTTTTCCTCTGTTCTCTCAAATTGTTTTACGATGGTCTCCAATTTCTGCTGGTGTTTCTGTTCCCAACCTGCCATTCTCTCTTGGTGAGCCTGTTGTTGAGCTTCAAAACTCTGCTGCAAACTTGCAATGGTCTGCTGTTGATTTGCATTTGCTTGATGTTGATTTGCATTTGCTATAACCAGCTGTTTTAGCATCTCCTCCATTTTGGGTTTACTTTAATTGCCCACGGCACTCCACCATGTGTGAGGGATTAGCTCGGTAGCGGGTGTGTGTGTGACCCCCTGGGTGGTTTCACTACACGCTGAACAGTAAAAGCCAGTTGAGGATGGTTGAAAACAAATAATATGGTTTATTTTTCCATATTGCTGGATACAAGTGCAAGCATCAAAACAGCATAAACAAAACAAAACATAAAATAAACCCTTGCCACTTGGGGCGTCTACCTTCCCAACACAGGAACCTACCTATGGAGTCTGGCACAGCCTACTGCTGGGCAGACACTGCTGGTCACTCAGCAGAAAACAACAAAAAAGTCTCTTTGATATTTATCACACAGAAATATCCATCAGCACCTCACCTCTTCAGTAGAGTTTGTGACTGCTCCTTAACTCACAAAGCCTCAGGATGCAGCAATCAGTCGTCATCCTTAGGCTATCTTTATAGGGGCTTTAATTGCTTAATTCTGAACAGCTGAAGCCTTCCAAGGCCCTAAAGCTCTCTGGCCATTTTCTGCAGCCGACGCCCAATAGTAATTGGTGTATTGTCTAAACAAGGCAGAAAAGTTCCTTCAGTCTGTGACAACACACACAGATTTACCTGACTTCCTGTCACACTGTGAAGACCTGCTCGGCTGAGGTTCTTTCTGGCTCTTGGATGACTACCTGATCCTGTTACTGAACTCTGGCTATGTTTTGACTACGCTTACTCTGTTTTCCCTTTTATTATTAAACAAGTGTCATTTAACTGTACTTCTGTTTCAGTCTGATTCATGGTTTTTAAAGGTAGGCGAAGGCCATGAATTCAGAAGATGCAGCCAATCCATTTGTTGATAATATTTTTTCCAGATTGGATGACCTGGATCTCTGCATGGATCAGTTTTCCATGGCGTTAGACGCTCTTGAGTCGCACAGCTCATCTGGAATCTCCCACTGTGGCCGTTCCGGAACCTGTGTTGCAGGCCGACCCTGCTGTTGCTCCAGTCTCTGTGCAGGCACTCGCCTCGAGTATTACCTCTATAAGAGGTATGTCTGGTTCCGCTCTGCTTCCCCAGCGATTTGGGGGAGATCCAGTTCAGTGCAGAGGGTTTCTCAACCAGGTTGAGACATACTTTGAGATGCTGCCCCAGGCATTTCCCACAGACAGAAGCAAAGTAGGTTTCGGGATGTCTTTGCTTTCTGACAGAGCCTTGCCCTGGGCAAACCCTCTATGGGAGACCCAAAAACCCATGGTCCTGAGTTACCCAGAATTTGTGGCTTCTTTCAAAGGGGTATTTGACGTTCCCTCATGTGCCACTTCTGCTGCCAAGAGCCTCATGTCCATCAAACAGAGAACGAGAACGGTTGCCGATTAAGCCATTGAATTCTGTACTCTGGCAGCAGAGGTTGCTTAGAACAATGAGGCCCTCGTGGCTGCATTTTCTCATGGTCTCTCAGATAACATCAAGGATGAGATAGCAGCCTGAGATATACCCACTGAGCTGGAGACCTTGATTACATTTGCCATCCTCATTGACTCCAGACAGAGAGACTCTCTCTTAAGGCACGCTTGCGGAAGCCTCCTGTACGTTTTTCTCTGAGCTTTGCAGTCCCACCCTTGCCTCCCTCACCTCCCATACCTCCTGGTACCGAGTCGGTCTGTGAAGATGATCCCATGCAGTTGGGCTTCACTCATCTCTCTGCGGCCGAGAGAGCCCTTAGGAGGAGGGAGAGATTGTACCTTTATTGTGGTCAAGCTGGTCACTTTTTGAAGTCTTGTCCTACCTGTCCAGGGAACGCCCGAACCTTGAGGTCCTGTCACGGATAGACCTTAGGTGGCGTTGTTTCGTCTCCAGTTAGAAAGAAAGATAAGCCCCTGGTTTAATTTACCCTGTCTTGGGCTGAGTCATCTGTCAAAATACAGGCTCTAATCGACTCCAGGGCTGCAGGCCTGTTCATTGATGCTGCCTTTGTATCGAAGCACTTGATTCCACTGCAGCTGCGTGATACTCCACTTGCCATTGAGGCTCTTGACGGGAGACCTCTACAGCCTGCCTGTGTGACTCATGAGACTGTTCCATTTTCCATGGCCGTAGGGGCTCTTCACCATGACATAATCCAATTCCAAGTTATTTCCTCACCTAAGTTTCCGCTGGTTATTGGTTATAATTGGTTACGGAGGCACAACCCATCTTTTAATTGGCTCCGTGCTGAGGTTCTGTCCTGGTCACCACAGTGCAGTGAGAGATGCTTCCAGAAGGTAGCCAAGGCTCTGTGCACCTCTTCACTCTCCTCCCTGCTGGAGGAGTACCGCGATTTTAGCGATGTCTTTGACAAATGTCAAGCTGGTACTAGTGCCTCCACACTGGTCGTATGATTGACCTTCAACCTGGTGCCATACCCCCTCGTGGCTGGGTTTACCTTTGTCAGTCTTGGAGGATAAGGCCATGGAGGAGTATGCTGCAGACGCACTTTCTTTAGATTTCACCTGCAAATCCTCATCCCCTGCTGGTGCTGATTTCTTTTTTGTGAAGAAGATTGGTGAACTGAGACCTTGTATCCATTATAGGGGTCTCAATCATTTCACGATTAAGAATGCCTATCCGATTCCGTTGAATATGGAGTTATTTGACCGCCTCAAGGATGCAACGGTTTTCGAAAAGCTTGATTTGAGAGCGGCATACAGTCTCATCAGGATTAATGCGGGCGACGAGTGGAAAACTGTTTAATACCAGAACAGGTCATTATGAATACCTTGTAATGCCTTTCGGCCTCTGTAACACTCCGGCAGTTTTCCAGGAGTTGATTAACGATGTCCTCCGAGATTTGTTGCGGTTATGTGTTTTGGTTTATCTCAATGATATCCTCATATTTTCATAGTCCCTGGAGAGCCACCACACTTGAAGAGAACAATCTCTATTGTAAACTGGAGAAGTGTGAATTTCATCGCGAACAGGTTAAATTCCTGGGTTATGTCATTTCCACTGCTGGTTTTTCGATGGACCCAGAGAAACTTTCAGCAGTCCTACAGTGGCCTCGACCCTTGGGTTTACGTCCTCTGCAGCATTTTCTTGGTTTTGCCAACTATTAATCGGAAGTTTATTCGTAACTTCTCGTCTCTGGTCAAGCCCCTGACTGATATGACCAGAAAGGATGGTAACCCACAGAGTTGGTCTCCAGAGACCATTAAGGCCTTTGACAGTCTCAAGGCTGCCTTTGTTTCTGCTCCTGTGTTGGCACATCCTGATCCTACGTTGGCTTTTATCCTTGAAGTTGATGCTTCTGAGACTGGAGTTGGCGCCCTTCTGTCTCAACGTCCTAGCTCTGAGAGCGCTATGCATCCGTGTGGCTAATTTTCCAAGAAATTGTCACCTGCGGAGTGCAACTACGAGATTGGTGGCAGAGAGCTGTTGGCGATAATTTTAGCCCTGAAAGAATGGAGACATCTCCTCGAAGGTACCTCTGTGCCGGTTCTCATTCTTAATGACCATAAGAATCTCACATTCCTGTCTGAGGCTAAACGCTTCTCTCCCAGAAGGGCGCGATGGGCTCTTTTATTGTCAAGTTTTAATTACATTGTCTCATTCTTACCCGGTACTAAGAATGTAAGGGCTGACATATTGTCACAACAATTTTCCTCCACTTCCAAGATGGAGTCGGTTCCGGTTCCTGTGATTCCTTCTGATCGTATTCTGGCTACGTGTTGACATAAACGGCTTCGTAGCTGTCTGTTCCGTGTGTGCACAGAGTAAAACTCCATGACACCTTCCAGTGGGCTTCCTACAACCCATACCCAATGGAGAGAGGCCCTGGACCCACCTGTCTATGGATTTCATTGTGGAGTTACCCAACTCCCAGAGCAACACAGTTATCCTTATGGTGGTTTGTCCGGTTCTTGAAAATGTCTCACTGTATTTTGATAACTGGCTTCCGTTTTTGCTCGGGAGATCTTTCGCTTACATGGCCTACCCAAGGTCATTGTCTCAGACAGGGGAAGTCAGTTTGTGTCCCGGTTCTGGCGAGCCTTTTGTGCACAGTTGGGAATTCAGCTTGCTTTCTTCTCTGTGTATCACCCGCAGTTGGAGGTTGCTCACAATAGCGCCTTGAATTCTGCTTCTCATTTGTCCCCATTTATGGGAACTATGATTTCCAACCTTCCATGTTGCCTGACTCTTTTGTTCCACAGAGTATTCCTGCATTGGAGGAGCATCTCCGTGGTCTTCGTTCCACTAGGGCACAAGTCAAGGAGGCTTTGCGACATGCTAAAGATAGGTACAGACTCCATGCTGACCGCAGACGCCTGCCTGCGCCTTCCTACCAGGTTGGGGACAGGGTCTGGCTGTCATCTCGCAACCTCGGACTTCCTGTTTCTTCTCTGAAGTTCGCACCTTGGTTTATTGGGCCTTTCCATATCCTTTGCAGGATAAACCCAGTAGCTTACACGTTGGACCTTCCTTCCAATATGTGTATCTCTAATGTTGTCACGTACCTGGTTGGAGGCCAAAATGCCGAGAGGGCTCCCCTTGCGGCTAAGTGCAGTAAACCTCTGAGGTTGGGTACAGAGGGTGTAGTGCCCAGAGAAGCACAGGTTGCCAGATGGATCCAGGAGAGAAGAGCTAGTGAGTGCCTGAAGAATACAGGAAACACCGTTGGGCTGCAGTCTATAGGAGTCCTCGGTAACACTTGGCAAGATGTGCACAAGGAGCAACAGTGGAAGCCGGCTGGGGGTCAAACACTGTGGATCCAGGCAGGAGATGCAGGTTTGCAGGAATGGAGACAAGCCAAGGTCTGGTGTTGGAAAACAGGCAGGAACAGATAACTGAAGCAAAGTCCGTAAAACAAGCCGGGATCAGGTGGTGGAGAAGGTAACAAGTCAGTAAAGCAAGCCAAGGGGTCAAACCAGGAGAGCAGATCAGACAGGTCAGGAACAAGCCGGGTCACAACAGGAAATCCAAACAGTAATAATTCAGAGACTCAGGAAGGCTGACGACAATCCAGCAATCTGGATCAGACAATGGCAGCCTTTTATAGGACAGCAGGAGGATTTTCCTGTCACATGATGAGCCTATGGCTCCCATTTCTTCTACTGGCAAGATTGCCAGTACTTCTTCTATGGTCATTTCTTCTACTGGCAAGATTGCCAGTACTTCTACGGACATTTCCCTGACAAATGTGTTTCATGTCTCCTTATTGAAACCTTTGGCCTGCAACTGTTTTACCACCTAGGTGCCACGTCCTCACCCTATACAGGATGAGAACTATGAGGAGTATGAAGTACAGTCCATTGTTGACTCCTGTAGGTTCCATGGGTGCATACAGTATCTGGTGCATTGGAGAGGGTACGGTCTGGAGAAACGCTCTTGGGTCTCATTCTCGGACGTACGTGCCCCTGTTTTCCTCCGTTATTTCCATAGACATTTTCCCCTCAAGCCCAGTGGTCCTCCGAGGGTGAAGGGTCGTTGAGGAGGGGGCACTGTCAGGGCTGGGCTCAGCCCTTCTCTGAGCTGGCCGCTCAGCTGTCGGCTAATTGCCAGCTCCTTTCTCGCCACAGGGACTCACCTGTTGATGATCTCTCATCAGTCCTGCCTACTTAAAGCCTTCCAGCTCATTCATCTCCACCTTTCGCATTTGCGAAACACCACAGAGACTTTCTCCTGCGATTCTGTGAAGACCTGCTCGTCTCCTGGCTCTCTGACATTGGCTTGGCTGATTACCTGATCCAGTTACTGAACCCTGGCTATGTTTTGACTACATTTACTCTGTTTACCTTTTTATTATTATTATTATTATTAAACAAGTGTGATTTAACTGTACTTCTGTCTCAGTCTGATTCATGGTTTCTGATAGGTTGTTATGTTGGAATACTACCCTGCGGCCCATTCTCTGAAGGGATGGGATCATGCTTTGCTTCAGTATATCACAGTACATGTTGGCATTCATGGTTCCCTCAATGATCTGTAGCCCCCCAGTGCCGGCAGCACTCATGCAGCCCCAGACCATGACACTCCCACCACCATGCCTGACTGTAGACAAGACCCACTTATCTTTGTACTTCTCACCTGGTCACCATCTGAACCAAATAAGTTTATCTTGTCTCATCAGACCACAGGACAAGGTTCAAGTAATCCATGTCCTTAGTCTGCTTGTCTTCAGCAAACTGTTTGTGGGTTTTCTTGTGCATCATCTTTAGAAGAGGCTTCCTTCTGGAGACCAATTTGATGCAGTGTGCGGCGTATGGTCTGAGCACTGACACCCCTTCACCATCTGCAGCAATGCTGGCAACACTTATACGTCTATTTCCCAAAGACAACCTCTGGATATGACGCTGAGCACGTGACCTCCACTTCTTTGGGGGACCATGGCGAGGCGGGGGGAGGGGAACCCGTCCTGTTATACCGCTGTATGGTCTTGGCCACTGTGTTGCAGCTCTATTTCAGGGTCTTGGCGATCTTCTTATAGCCTAGATTATCTTTATGTAGAGACACAATTCTTTTTTTCAGATCCTCAGAGTGAGAGCGATAACACCAAATTTAACACACCTGCTCCCCATTTACACCTGAGACCTTGTAATACTAACGAGTCACATGACATCAGGGAGGGGAATGGCTTATTGGGCCCAATTTGGACATTTTCACTTAGGGGTGTACTCACTTTTGTTGCCAGAGGTTTAGACATTAATGTGTGTTGAGTTGTTTTGAGGGGACAAAAAATAATACACTGTTATACAAGCTGTACACTCACTACACAACATTGTATCAAAGTGTAATTTCTTCAGTGTTGTCACATGAAAAGATAGAAGAAAATATTTACAAAAATGTGAGGGGTGTACTTGTGTGAGATACTGTGTGTGTATACACACATACTGTATATATATATATATATATATATATATATATATATATATATATATTGTACAGGACGCCGGGGTTGGGTCCTAGACGGGTGCTATACGGCACCACTATTTGGACTATGGTCCATTTAAATAGAGGTAGAAGGTTCAGGGGGTCACCCAAAAGTGGGTGAAAAGTTCCAGGCAGGTGTTAATCCAGCGAGGACTGGCTCGCAGTCTTCTCTATCTTAATAAAGTAGTTTGGGGCCTGGAATTTTGGAGGCTCCAAAGTGTTATTTGGGTGGGACGGAGCCTCTACTCCTAAACCTTGGGAGCCAGCGCACAAGGCGTTAACTCTCACAGAGAACCATCCATTAAAGCAGGAAGTGGTGCTGGAGATGGTGAGTGAGTTTGGAGAGTGCACCTGATAAGGACAAGATGAAAGTCTGCTAGCTGCACAGTGAGGACTTTTGGAGTGCAGGGGATGAAGACTTGTCTTGCAACAAACCGTATGTCATTTTGCTTTCACTGTTTTGTGCTGGAAATAAGCAGACTTTGTTGACGCTGGAGCCAAGCGGACTTTTATGTTATAGTTTTCTGACATGCTCAGAAAGCCTTGTTTTTAGGGTTGCCACCTGTACGGGATTCAGGGCCGATCCTACCCGGGGTGCAAAGGGTGCAGTGCACCCAGGCGCCACAGAGGTGAGGGCGCTGCAGTGCCAGAGTGCTTCCCTCAAATCCCTCTCCTTGTTTGTGTAGCGTGGCGCCGGCGGCTCTCCCCGCCGCCGCCGCGTGTGTCCTATACGGCTCCTGTGTCCTCCCTTCCTCCTCCTGTTAGAGAGGGGAGTGAAGAATCCGGAGATTGGAGCGGCTGTCTGTGGTGAGTCGCTCAGTGACATCGCTTAGGGGGCGGTCCATCATGCCTGACACTGCTCTCTCTGTGTGTGTCATACGAGGACTCCTGTCTGCGGCGATCTGTGATCCACCCGGGCGGCGCGGCTGCACACTGTCCCCTCCTCTGCAGCTGCCGCCCGGGTGGATCACAGATCGCCGCGGTCAGGAGTCCTCTTATGACACAGAGAGGAGCAGAATGTCAGGCACGATGGACCATGTGTTTTTATGTAATGGGGGGGGGGGGTTTGTCCTGGGGTGAGTCTGTACCAATGGGGGGGGGGTTTGTCCCTGGGGTCTGCACTAATGAGGGGGGGGGTTGTCCTAGGGGTCTGTACTAATGGAGGGTTTTGTCCTGGGGGTTTGTACTAATGGGGGTTTGTCCTGGGGGTCTGTACTAATGGGGGTTTTATCCGGGGGGTCAATACTAATGGGGGGTTTATCCTCAGGAGTCTGTACTAATGGGGGGGTTTGTCCTGGGGGGGTCTGCACTAATGGGGTGGTTTGTCCTGGGGGTCTGTACTAATGGGGGGTTTATCCCAGGGGGTCAATACTAATGGGGGGTTTATCCTCAGGAGTCTGTACTAATGGGGGGGGGGGTCTGCACTAATGGGGTGGTGTGTCCTGGGGGGTCTGTACTAATGGGGGGCTTGTCCAGGGCGTATGCACTAATTGGGGGGTTTGTCATGGGGGTCTGTACTCATGGAGGGGTTTGTCCTCGGGGTCTGTACTCATGGAGGGGTTTGTCCTGGGGGTCTGTACTCATGGAGGGGTTTGTCCTGGGGGTCTGTACTCATGGAGGGGTTTGTCCTGGGGGTCTGTACTAATGGGGGGTTTGTCCTGGGTGGGTCTGTACTAATGGGGTTATTTGTCCTGGGTCGGTCTGCACTAATGGGGGGTTTGTCCTGTGGGTCTGTACTAATGGGGGGTTTGTCCTGGGTTGGTCTGCACTAATGGGGTGGTTGGTCCTGGGGGGGTCTGTACTAATGGGGGGAGTCTGTACTAATGGGGGGCTTGTCCTGGGGATATGCACTAATGGGGGATTTATCCCCGGGGGTCAATACTAATGGGGGGTTTATCCTGGGGGGTCTGTACTAATGGGGGGTTTGTCCTGGGTTGGTCTGCACTAATGGGGTGGTTGGTCCTGGGGGGTCTGTACTAATGGGGGGAGTCTGTACTAATGGGGGGCTTGTCCTGGGAATATGCAGTAATGGGGGGTTTATCCCAGGGGGTCAATACTAATGTGGGGTTTATCCTGGGGGTCTGTACTAATGGGGGGGGGGGTCTGCACTAATGGGGTGGTTTGTCCTGGGGGGTCTGTACTAATGGGGGGCTTGTCCAGGGCGTATGCACTAATTGGGGGGTTTGTCATGGGGGTCTGTACTCATGGAGGGGTTTGTCCTGGGGGTCTGTACTCATGGAGGGGTTTGTCCTGGGGGTCTGTACTCATGGAGGGGTTTGTCCTGGGGGTCTGTACTCATGGAGGGGTTTATCCTGGGGGGTCTGTACTAATGGGGGGTTTGTCCTGGGTTGGTCTGCACTAATGGGGTGGTTGGTCCTGGGGGGTCTGTACTAATGGGGGGCTTGTCCTGGGGATATGCACTAATGGGGGATTTATCCCGGGGGGTAATACTAATGGGGGGGTTTATCCTGGGGGTCTGTACTAATGGGGGGTTTGTCCTGGGGGGTCTGCACTAATGGGGTTTGTTCTGGGGTCTGTTCTAATGGGGGGTTTGTCCTGGTTGGGTCTCTACTAATGGAGGGGGGTTGTCCAGGGGGGTCTGCACTACTGGGGGGTGGTTTGTCCTGAGGGAGGTCTGTACTAATGGAGGGGGTGTTTGTCCTGGGGGGAGTCTAATGGGGGGGCTTGTCCTGGGGGAGTTTATACTAATGGGGGGGCTTGTCCTGGGGGAGTTTATACTAATGGGGGGGTTGTCCTGGGGGAGTCTGTACTAATGGGGGGGGGTTGTCCTGGGGGAGTCTGTACTAATGGGGGGGGGGGGTTTGTCCTTGGGGGAGTCTGTACTAATGGGGGGTTTGTCCTGGGCGTCTGTCATGGGGAGTTTGTACTAATAAAGGTGGATTGGTTTGTCCTAGGGGTCTGTACTAATGGGGGGGGGGGGTGTTCTGGGGCGGTCTTTAATACTGGAAGGGGGTCTGTACTAATGGGGGGTGTTTTGTCCTGGGGTCTGTACTAATGGAGGGGGTGGTTTGTCCTGAGGGGGGGTCTGTACTAATGGAGGGGGTCTGTACTAATGGGGGTGTTTTGTCCTGGGGGTCTGTACTAATTCAAGGGGATGGTTTGTCCTGGGGGGTCTGTACTAATGGGGGTGGTGGTGGTTTGTCCTGGGGGTCTGTACTGAGGGAGGGGGTTTATACTTAGGAGTCTGCACCGATGGAGGGGGTCTGTACTGAGGGGCAACTATAGGTGGAGGAAGGATTGTGACATCATGTTTTACCTCAACGGGTGACAAGACGGGGTTGTGGGACTTGTAGTTCGAGGACTGGCAGCCCCACTGTAACAAAGAAGCTGCAGCCCACACGGCATGTTCAGGAAAGCTTTCAGGGAAGTGCACCCAGGAATCCAGAGGGAGAGGACAGTGCTGAGAGAACACCATCAGAGAGAGAACCCAGCTTTCGTACGCCACCAGAGGCAAAGCCACACAGCCTAGTGCCATCCCTGGCGGAGAAAGGATTGGAGTCATTGCCAGAATACAGATCTGGGCTCTACCCAGCGGAATATCCATGGGCAATTCAGAGTGAGTAGCTAACTCCTGATCAGAGGAACTGTTGTAGCTGTATCGCTGGGTCAGGTGAGAGCCGATCGGCCATTATCTACTTATGCCAATAGGATCTTCAGTCTCTGACCATCTCCTGTAGTATATCTGCAGTCTCTGACCGTCTCCTGTATTATTTCTCCAGTCCCTGACCATCTCCTGTAATATGTCTGCAGTCTCTGACCATCTCCTGTATTATATCTCCAGTCACTGACTGTCTCCTGTAATATGTCTACACCTTTTGACCATCTCCTGTACTATGATTGCAGTCTCTGGCTATCTCTTGTATCATGTCTACAGTCTCTGACCATCTCCTGTACTATTTTTTGGGACACTTTCTAACAGTATCAGAGAGGTTCCCCTCCAGGTCTCATTAGTGTACGCTCTTCCAGTATTTTCTTTATGGTTAAAAGATCATGGGAGGATCCCAGGGCAACAAATACTTCTTAGAGGAGCATCTCTGTGTTTGAGTCATTGCCATAGAAACATTTGTAAAGGGGAGGAGTTGGTAAGATGACCACGCCCCCTGTGTGGGGGGCGCCAGAAATATTTCTGCACCCAGGCGCCTGTGACCCTAGGATCGGCCCTGACGGGATTGACCCGTACAGTACGGGATTAGAAACCTCTGTCGGTTTTCAGACTGTCACAAACCCGGACAGACCATTTTTGCTTCATGGGGGAGCTTTATGAGCATAATTGCCACTGTGGAGAGTGAGACAAGTCACAGCAGCAATATAATTTCACATACACACTGTGGTGATGTGTGTGTTCTGTATCTTAAATTCGGCGTCTTTCTGCCCCCCCCACCCATGCTCCTGCAGTCTGTCTCTCTTATGTCTGACCCCCCTCTCTCCAATTACTAGTGGTGTGTTCCAGAGAGATGGGGGAGGCGGAGCCGTGAAGATCGCTGTAGCTGCTCAGGCTGCCCTGCTCACTAGGAGTTAGGAAATGTCTTTTTTTTTTACTTAGGAAAGTTTTCTAGACTACAAAGTTCCAGCAAGATTTTTTTTCATTGAAGTATTAAGATAAGCAGAATCGGAGACAGCAAACGAGTGTGTATGTGGGGGGGAGGGGAGTCTGCAGCCCAATGATCACAGCCCAGCCAACTCACAGTATCTCACTAACAGCATTTATTAAACTTCCCCATCCTCTGTCAGATTAGTGATGTCATTTAAACCTTTTACTTACCTGTGTGTATGAGATGAGTTCACACCTTCGCTCCCTTCAGTCAAGCCTCACAGTCACATGGAGAACACGGAGTGCTGGCAGCTTAAACAGATTGTTTTCATGGAGTTGTATTGCTGTATATTTTAGAGGATGAATAGCTTTTTTTGTTATAGACATTACTATCTGACCACTTGTCAGCCCCCCACTTCCCCCACCTAACATCACCCCAGACCACTTCATACAGACATCACTCCGCTGCTTCCTACCCACCCAGTTGAGGGGCATCATTCCATGGTCACTTTCCTTCCAACATTACTCCCTGGTCACCCCACAGACACTGCAAGTAATCCCTCACCATACTGCCCCCCACCATCATACCCTCCACACTCTCCTGTACATACTGCCCCCCACGATCATACCCTCCACACTCCTCTCCTGTACATACTGCCCCCCCACGATCATACCCTCTACACTCCTCTCCTGTACATACTGCCCCCACCATCATACCCTCCACACTCCTCTCCTATACATACTGCCCCCCACGATCATACCCTCTACACTCCTCTCCTGTACATACTGCCCCCCACCATCACACCCTCCACACTCCTCTCCCTATACATACTGCCCCCCCACGATCATACCCTCTACACTCCTCTCCTGTACATACTGCCCCCCACCATCATACCCTCCACTTTCCTTTCCTGTACATACTGCCCCCCACCATCATACCTCCACACACTCTCTATACATACTGCCCCCCCACGATCATACCCTCTACACTCCTCTCCTATACATACTGCCCCCCACGATCATACCCTCTACACTCCTCTCCTGTACATACTGCCCCCCACCATCATACCCTCCACACTCCTCTCCTGTGTACATACTGCCCCCCACCATCATACCTCCACACTCCTCTCCTGTACATACTGCCCCCACGATCATACCCTCTACACTCCTCTCCTGTACATACTGCCCCCCACGATCATACCCCTCCACACTCCTCTCCTGTACATACTGCCCCCCACCATCATACCCTCCACACTCCTCTCCATACTGCCCCCCACCATCATACCCTCCACACTCCTCTCCTATACATACTGCCCCCCACGATCATACCCTCACACTCCTCTCCTGTACATACTGCCCCCCACCATCATACCCTCAACACTCCTCTCCTGTACATACTGCCATACCCTTCCCACTTCTTTCCTCTACATACTGCTTCCATCATACCCTCCCCACTCCTCTCCTGTACATACTGTTTCCATCATACCCTCCCCACTCATCTACATACTGCCCCCATCATACCCTCCCCACTCATCTACATACTGCCCACATCATGCCCTCCCCACTCATCTACATACTGCCCATCATACTCCCCCACTCATCTACATACTGCCCCCATCATACCCTCCCCACTCATCTACATACTGCCCCCATCATCCCTCCCCACTTCTCTCCTGTACATACTGCCCCATCATCCCTCCCCACTTCTCTCCTGTACATACTGCCCCCACCATCCCCTCCCCACTTCTCTCCTGCCCCCCCACCCCATCCCCATACACCCCCACTCCTTACATACTGCCCCCATCATACCCTCCCCACTCATCTACATACTGCCCCCATCATCCCCTCCCCACTTCTCTCTGTACATACTGCCCCACCATCCCTCCCATTTCTCTGTACATACTGCCCCTATCATACCCTCCAGAAATTGTATTTAATCACAAAGCTATATGCATAGTGTAAACGACATAAAAAATTGCCGTTCATTGCATTGTATGGAGGTAATGAGTTTAAGGTACTATAAAATAAAAAAAATTGCCATGCGCTGAAAGTGTTCGGGTTTGGCTTGAAGAAAAGGTGGCAACCCTACTTGTTTTGCTTTTCTGTGAATAAAAGCCTTTTTCTTTAAAACAACGGTTTAAGCACTGAATCCCTGCTGAGCTTTAGCCCCCAAACATTACAATTGGTGGAGAATGCGAGCACAGTGGATTTGCAGGGCCAAAACCGTTTAAAACTAAAAACTGACATTTAAAGGGACAGTGTGCTTATGGCATGTCTTGGGTGAAGTCAGCCCAATCATTGCAAGCAACAAGCAAAAGCATGGAGGAGGTGATCAAGGCTCTGGCACAAGCCACTGTGACCCAGCAGCAAGCGTTGGCAGAGGCAAACCGTCGCCATGAGGAAGCGATGGCTCAGCAGCAAGAAAACACGCGACTGTTAGTCGCCCAGTTTACAACTCAGCAGGAGTCCTCTCAAGCACAGGTGCTGCCTTGCAGGAGGCAGTACAGCGGCTAGCTCAGGGACGAGAGCAAGCGGTCGTTGCCGCTGGCAACCAAATGTCCCTGAGAGCCAGCCATTTTTTACAAAAGTTGACACCCAGCGATGATGTAGAGGCCTTTCTTACTACCTTTGAAAGGGTAGCAGAGAGAGAGAGGGGTGGCTCCGTGACCAATGGGCTGGCATTATCTCCCCTTTTCTCACCGGTGACCCGCAAAAGGCTATTTTGATCTCCCATCTGTGCACATCAGGACTATGAGCGACTGAAGGCAGAGATCTGGCCCGCTTGGGGGTAACCACAGCCGTCCGGGGTCAGAGGGTGCATCGCTGGCGGTACAAACCTGACAGACACCCCAGGTCCCAAATGCACGAATTGATACAGTTGGTCAAAACGTGGCTGCAGCCCGAAAAGTTGTCCGGTCCAGAAATGGTGGAACGGGTAGTGATGGACTGGTACCTGCGGGTCCTGCCAGAGGACTACAGCGCTGGGGTAAGCCATGGAGACCCTGCAACTGCTGACCAGCTGGTGAGTTGGTTGAAAGGTATACCGTTGTAGAGGTTTGCTTGGGCCTACCAAGCGTCGGGAACCCACACTAAGGATGACCAGACCAGCCCCAACACCTAGGAGAGAGGCACGGCCAGACATTGGAATCCGAAAACCTGCACCAGCTTCCGTAGAAGCACGAAGGTTGGCACCTGTCCAAGGATGGAGAACCTACAGTGTTGGCGATGTCGGTCCTGGGGGCATACCCCGGGCACAATGCCCACTGCAGGAGGAGCCTATGGAGTGCGGAACTTGTCGGAGAAGCTCCTTCTATGTGCAAAGTGTGTGTACCACTCATCTTGATCTGGCTGCAGGACGGTTTGAGTGTGAAGTGTGGGTGAACCACCTTCCTGCCAGGGCCCTACTGGACTCCGGTAGCATGGTAACATTAGTACATGCCAGGGTACTTGGGAGGCTTGGACCAGTTACTAAAACTCTTCGGGTAGTGTGTATCCATGGGGACACCAAGGAGTACCCTTGGTCCGGTGACTGTTTCTTATGGCCATGCCTCAGTTACACAGGAGGTCGGGGTGGGTAAACAGTTTAATTCATGACATCATAGTGGGGCGGGGACTGTCCACTATTTCTGGAACTATGGAATGAGGTACAGATGGGACTACCAGGGGAGCTGGGGACACTGGGCCTGGAAGGACAGAGTCTGAGGGGTCTGGACCTGAAATGCACACCCTGATATGGAAATACCTCTCATTGATAATGAAGTCGCAGGAATGCTAATGTGAAGGATAATGCCCCTGACCAGGTCTTAAACCCGAGTTGATCTCTGGGGGGGTGAAGTCTTCCCATTACAAGTTATGCTGGGGGAGGATGATGTGGAGCTCTCCCCGGTTGAGGGGGATGAAGGGGAAACATCCTCAAGGCCAGTACTCCAGATCTAGATGTGTCCAGGGGTGCATTTAGTACCGCCCAATTACAGGACCCTACCTTGGTCAATGCTCAAGAGCAGGTTTCTGTTATTGATGGGGTCCCACAAATGCCAGACGCAGATCAGAGGTTCCCTCACTTTGCGTTGAAGGGGGACTTACTGTATCGAGGTGGCTGAGAGCCGAGGGGAAACTATAGAGCAGTTGCTGGTTCCCCACCGTATAGGCGGATGCTCCTCGATCTAGCCACAACGATGCACTGAGGAGGGACACCTACGGGGCGGAAGAAAACAGAGGCCAGGATAATCCGACCGGTTTTACTGCCCGGGTTGAAGGCCGAGGTTACAAGATACTGTGCGTCTTGTCCCACTTGCCAGTTAACCGCCCCAGTGCCACACTATAGAAAACCTCTGGTGCCCTTGCCAATTATCGAAGTCCCGTTTGAGCGGATCGCTATGGATCTGGTGGGACCTGGTAAAGTCGGCACGGGGGCACCAATACATATTGGTCATCTAGATTACGCAACTAGGTATCCAGAAGCCGTCCCTTTGAGAAAGGCCTCTCTAAGGCCATTGCCAGGGAATTGTTTCAAATGTTCTCGCGAACTGGGTTCCCCAAAGAGATCCTGACAGACCAGGGTATCCCTTTTATGTCAAAGGTGATGGCGGACTTGTGCAAATTGTTTCAAATTAAGCAGTTGCGGACGTTCCGTCTACCACCTGCAGACCGATTGGCCTAGTTGAAAGATTTAATAAACCCTAAAGTCCATGTTGAAAAGAGTAGTCCAGAAGATGGGAAGGATTGGGATATGTTACTCCCTGCCTGTTGTTTGCTATCCGGGAGGTCCCCACAAGCATCCACAGGTTTCTCGCCATTTGAGTTAGTGTATGGACGAAGGCCCCGGGGGTTACTCGACCTGGTAAAAGAAACGTGGGAAAGTGAGTCCTCACCACACAAAACGGTGGTTAGAGCATATCTCTCAAATGCGAGAGAGGGTGGCTAAGGTGATGCCGCTGGTGAGGGAGCACATGCAGAAGGCCCAGGATGCCAAAGGAGAGTGTATAACAGGTCGGCTAAAATTAGACAGTTCCAGTAGGAGACCGGTGGCTGTTCTAATACCACGGTGGAGAGTAAATTCTTGTCCAAGTGGCAGAGCCATTTGAGGTAGTAGAGAAAGTCGGTGAGGTGGGACTACAAGGTACACCAGCCGGGGGAAAGGAAAAACCATACCAGATCTATCACATTAATTTGTTGAAACCCTGGAGAGACAGAGAACAAGTGTCCGGGGGTAGTAGTGGGTACAGTCAGGGGCCCATGCAGGGATCGACTTGGTG